>JAAAWM010012222.1:0-257417 GCA_036873465.1 Thinopyrum obtusiflorum
AAATGAATCAACATTCCGGCAAAACATAGGCCACTCGGCTTCATTCCCTGGAATCAACAAAAGGCCACTTGGGCACAATCGAACCACTTCTATGTTGCATATAACAAGACCACTTAAGATTATGTACATGAGAAACTACAACAGTAGATAAACATGAGCAAACACAATTGAGGAATTTGCATATATCATGACCACTTCAAATTTGCATCTCCTAGTGTTTGACAAGAAAATCTACACAAATCTCATGCTCTCTCAAACTCAATTAAAAAACGAAATAGAGATTATATTTAGTTAACTACACATATTAATTGACCTATTCAATTTCTAAAAATGCTTGAACAATTCCATTGGCTCTAAAACTTTTTATGCAACCCCACAATGTTGTTCCCAAATTGTGTGCCAAATTTCAAGTTTGACTAAATTCATTTTGTCACTCAAATAAATATGATCAGTGGCTAACTGAAATACATAAAAGGGAAAATAGAAAATGGCCTTACTAAACTGCTGTGCAACTGGTTCATTGATGACCATAGAGCTTTTGGCCCAGCCCAACTGGCTTTTCCTCCACCTCCCGCTACAGGAGACAGGGGCCATGGTTTGGCACGCATCCACCCCCACCATGGCTTTTGCAATCATCGTGTCGGGCATCCCGCGGTCCTCTTGGTGGATAAGAACGTCACAGTGAACCCCCCTCTGAACCCTAGCCCCATTTTTTTCCCTCCCCCTCGCTCTCGCCCTATCTGGAGAGGCCTCCGTACGCAACCGTCGCTGCCTCTTTCATCGATTCCCCGGCCACCGCGCTCGTCCCCGACGTCGTCGCCGTCCTCAACCGCCTCCCCGTCGTCCTCGTCTCCTCCCTGGGCCATCTATGCTGAGCCACGAGGACCCGGACGCCCCCACGACACCGCCCCGAGCTCGACTTCTTCCTCGGGCTGCCGCCCGTCGTCTCTGTCTCCGGCCGCCTTGACTCTCCCTCGGGCCTTCCCAGCAACGGCGGTGAGCACCACGTGCTCCCCATCCACCTAGCCCTCTGTATTTGACGTCGTAGAAATTTGCCTGCGCCGCTCGGTCCCCGGCCATTGGCCGCGCTCACCGCGCCTCGCGTTGCACTCATTCTCTGACCCCCCCGGCTAACCGCGCCGAGCTCGCGCTTCGCCTGCGTCACCGCGCGCCTTGGCTCGCGCCCGTTCCTGCGAACTGCGTCTCGCCTCCCGCGCACGCATCAGGCCTCCGCCCCGCCTGGCCTCGCAGCGTCCCCGTGCCGCTCGGCTCCGCCCGCGCTGCTTACCTCAGCGCCACGCTGCTGCCTCCCCGCTGACGCCCGCACCCCGCTCGTCCTGCCACCGGCCGCCTGCACCCCCGCTCGCCACCCGCTGCTCGCCTACCGTCGCCGCCGCCGGCCACCCGCAGCTGGGCGCCGCTGCCTCCCCCGTGCGCTGCTGTCGCTGCAGCTGTAGGCTACTTCCGCAGCTGATGCTCCCGCTAGTTACTGCTGCTCTGCATACTGCTCTTGCTATTGCCTCCCCTTGCCTGCCTACTGCTAGCTGCGTTGCTACTACTATCGGCTGCTGCTGCTGCTCGCGGCCATGGCTGTGTGTTGTGTGTGCGTGTGTGTACACAACCGTAAGGCTGGCTATGCCTCTGGTCGGCCCTGCAATTAGATTAGGGACTAATTAACACTTGGTTGCTACACTATGACAATGGGCCCCCACTGCTAATTAACTAGATAAATGAATCTGTTATAGATATTAGTCAATGACATATGGGCCCCATTATAAACTAACCAACAGTTGACCAGTCAACTGTTGACAGGGTCAACTGGCCCCTGGACCCCACTTGTCATCCACTAGGCTAGCTTCTAGTGGGTATAATAGTATTCTACATATTTAATAACTGAAAAGAAATAGCTAGAAGAATCTAAGAATACTTTTAAAACTTTGAAAATTCGTAGAAAAATAGCGTCAGCTCGGATGAAAAAGTTTTATACATGAAAGTTGCTTAGAACGACGAGGCGAATCCGAGTACGCAGTCCATTCGTCCGCCATGCGTCCCTAGCATAGCAAACGTGCAACCTTCCTCCACCATTCCAGCTGTCCGAAAATGCCAAAGTTCGGGAAAACTTTCCCAGATGTTATTCCCCTTCGCCGATATCGTGTAGCACTGCGTTAGAGCACCCCTAGCACCGCGTTTCGTCATGTCATGCTTAGTAATGTATCTGTGTGCTTTCTATTTACTATTTCTTCCCCCTCTTCTCTCCGGTAGACCCCGAGACCGATGCTGCCCTGTGATCGACTACGTCAATGACGACCCTTCTTCCCTTTCATCGGAGCATCCAGGCAAGCCCCCCATTTGATCATCCCGATATCGCCCATTCCATTCTCTCATGCTAGCATTAGATTTTGCTACTATAATTGATTGCTCCTATTCTGATGCATAGCCTGCTTTTGTAACCTGCTCATTGTACCTTACATGCTTATCCTAAACTTCTTAGTATAGGTTGGTTAGTGATCCATCAGTGACCCCCACCTTGTCCTTGTTGCCCCTGCTTCATCATCGATGACTCGGTTAACGTGATCGACGACCAGAGCCCGACACCTCACATCACATCACGCCCCTTTTGTTGCTCGACTCTGCAGAGCTACTATCGAGTGCCGAGGGTGATACCTCACAACGCACTCCTGATGACAACTCTATAGTGTAGCTATTCGGTTGTGGTCAATGAGGGTGGTTCCTCCTTCACCATTCCTGATACGGCTCTGTCGTGAAACACCTCAAGTGTGAACCTCGAGGGTGGTTCCTCATATGTTCACATTGATGATTACATCGAGTGAAATCCATCGAGGGTGATTCCTCGGGTTTTCCCCTTGATGTTTGGACACACGGTTACCTTGACTTTACTTGAGACCATTGTTGAAGTTGGGTCGGCCCTGAGGGGTACCCGCGAGTTGATATGAAAGTTGGGCGGGCTCGTAGAGCACCCACGAGTTTTCTACGTGGCACGGCCGGGCAGTCTGGGCCCTTGCCGTAAGTCCATGAGACAGGGCAACGGGGTCACATTATCGTGAGTCTCTGCTCGTCTCCGCGAGCCCCCAATGCACTAACATGTTTGGGTATTTGTTCTGAGTTGGCCTTTAGCCTTTACGCACTAACCACCATGCGAGAATAGTTATGGGCCTCGATGTCGTAGTATCAGCCGAAGCTTTGTCAGACATCTAGTTCAGCATGGCGGCATGGTCGGATCGTGCTGGCCATCCGAGGTGGTGCTGGTATCCACCCTGCGCGCAATGACCCGGAGTGCAACGGGCGATGGGCCCAAGACCCCGGGGCACTTGGCGGGGACCTCTCTGCTGAGCCTAGGTAGGGCTACGATGTGTTGATCTTCCGAGGCCGGTCATTGACCCCAGAAAGGTGTGTCCGGTCAGAGGGATCGAGCGTGTTGGGTAACGTGGCGCACCCCTGCAGGGAAGATATATATTCGAATACCGTGTCCACGGTAATGGACGTTCATACTTGTATCATAATCTATTACAACTAGAACTGGCTACTTGAGATATGTGATGGATATGTGGCTCTGAGATTGCTTTTTCGCAGGGAGTCGAGGAAGGATCTCTGGGCGTTAATGCTATAATATGTTTGTTAAATATAAACTGCTATTCTTTACTCTTCTACATGCTGGAAGATGCTTGGAGCTGCTTGAAGATGCTAGTCTTCGATAGGCCAGGCCTTCCCCTCTATTCTGGCATTCTGCAGTTTAGTCCACAGATACATACCTTCCTTTGATACCACTTCATACTTAGTATAGATCTGATGCTTGCAAGTACTTTGGATGAGTACTCACGGTTGCTTTGCTACCCCTTTCCCCCCTTCTTCCTTCATTCCAGTTGTTGCAACCAGATGGTGGATCCCTGGAGCCAGATGCCACCACCGACGGATACTACTACGTGGAGGCCGCCGAAGACCAGGAGTAGTTAGGTTGTCCTAGGAAGGAGGCCTTGCCTCTTCAATCGTTGTTGCTTTTGTGTTTGCCTTCTTAAGGCAGTCTTGTCTAACTTATGTCTGTACTCAGATATTGTTGCTTCCACTGACTCTTGTGTATCGAGCTATGTATTCGAGCCCTCGAGGCCCCTGGCTTATAATATAAAGCCTGTATTATTTTATTTGTGTCTAGAGTTGTGTTGTGATATCTTCCCGTGAGTCCCTAATCTTGATCGTACATGTTTGCATGTATGATTAGTGTACGATTGAATCGGGGGCGTCACAACAAGGCTCAAAAATTCGTCTCCCGCCAGGTAGACATTGTCGCAATCACCAGAACCGTGTCCTTCATCGTTGCTAGCCATGTTTCCTACGATTAAATCTAGTCAAGTAATTCTAGACCTAATAAAATGAATAATGACATAAAAAAGGCCTATGTTTTGCAGGAACGTTGACTCCTTCCTGGTGCGGCAAATCCCGGGCACTCGATATGTCCTAGTTTGTAGCACAAGTCATGCCGAAATTCACGAAATTTTTTGGCATGACCTTTGCTAAAAAGTGGACAAATCGAGCACCTGAAATTTGCCGGAACGGAAATGAATCAACATTTCAGCAAAACATAGGCCACTCGGCTTCATTCCCTGGAATCAACAAAAGGCCACTTCGGCACAATCAAACCACTTCTATGTTGCATATAACAGGACCACTTAAGAATATGTACATGAGAAACTACGACAGTAGATAAACATGAGCAAACACAATTGAGGAATTTGCATATATCATGACCACTTCAAATTTGCATCTCCTAGTGTTTGACAAGAAAATCTACACAAATCTCATGCTCTCTCAAACTCAATTAAAAAACCAAATATAGATTATATTTAGTTAACTACCGAACTAAATTTTACTCTAAACTAAACCCTACTGCCCTAATTAACATCTATTTAAACAAACTCAATTCAAAAACTAAACCCTACTGCCCTAATTAACATCTAGTTAAACAAACTCAATTCAAAAACTAAACCCTCCTGAACTAGTTAACATTTTGCATTATCTACTACTTAACATCTATTATTACCCTAACTAAAAACATCTACTATTAACCCTACTGCCCTAGTTAACTAGTACCACCACTACTACTAATTAACATCTAGTACTACTACTACTAAAAAACATTATCTATGAACCCTACTACTAATTAACATCTACTACTACTGCTAATTAACATGGCAGGAAGAAAATGCAGAGAGAGGAGGGGGGGGGGGGGGGGGGGGGGGGGGGGGGGGGGGGGGGGGGGGGGGGGGGGGGGGGGGGGGGGGGGGGGGGGGGGGGGGGGGGGGGGGGGGGGGGGGGGGGGGGGGGGGGGGGGGGGGGGGGGGGGGGGGGGGGGGGGGGGGGGGGGGGGGGGGGGGGGGGGGGGGGGGGGGGGGGGGGGGGGGGGGGGGGGGGGGGGGGGGGGGGGGGGGGGGGGGGGGGGGGGGGGGGGGGGGGGGGGGGGGGGGGGGGGGGGGGGGGGGGGGGGGGGGGGGGGGGGGGGGGGGGGGGGGGGGGGGGGGGGGGGGGGGGGGGGGGGGGGGAGTGAGGTTGCGGGCATCGACGCCGGCAGGAGACGACGGCGAAGTGGGGCGACGGCAAATTGGGGAGACGGCGGTGAAGTGGTGGGGCGAGGGATTTGGGGGAGAAGTGCTGGCCGGGGGGAGGGAAACCGCTAGTTAAGTCAAACATAGCGGTAGCGAGTTACGCAAAACACGCTATAGCTAAGTTAGCTATAGCGCGTTTCACTAAACGCGCTACTACTATGCCTTTCTCTTTATTTTCCTTTTTCATTTATTTTTCTTTACATTTTTTCCATTCTCCTTTTTCTATTTCTTTCATTTTCATTTACTTCTCTATTTGCTTTTCATTATATTTTATTTTCGTTAGCAGTAGCGCCTTTCTAGGTAAACACGCTGCTAGAACACTATTAGCGGTAGCGCTGTTTCTATAAGACCGCTACTACTATATGTAGCCTATCGGCTTAGTAGTGGGAATTTTAGTAGTAGCGCTTTTACAGATAGACGCGCTACTGCTACATATGTATCTGTAGCGTGGTTATCCTGCACGCGCTACTGCTATCGAGCAGTAGCGCTCTTTTTTAACAAGCGCTACTGCTAAAGTTCTGTGTATAAGGTTTTCCCTAGTAGTGTACTCCTTATTCCTTCATCCATCGTAAGATAACCCGAAACTTGAAAAGTTCAATCACACAAAACTCAACAAAACCTTCGTTAGATCCGTTAGTGTAAGAAAAATAAATCACTACTATAAGTACTGTACCAAACAAATTCATATTTTGTTTTTGCATTATATCTACTGTATTCCAACTTTTCTATGGCAAAAACTCATCAAAGAAAACCATGGAGCCATCAAAATAAGCACACAGCGCAAAGAAAACAGAATCTGTCAAAACAGAACAATCTGTAGCAAACTGATTTGTTCGAATACTTCTGGAACTCCAAAAATTCTGAAAAACTAGGACGACTAGGGTAATTTAAATATTAATCTTACTAAAAAACAATTGGCATTTTATCACGCTCTTGTAAAAAATAAGAATTGTTTCGTTAGCGCAAAAGTTTCTGTTTTTTCAGCAAGATCAAACAACTATCACCCAAGAAGATCCTATCGGTTCTACTTGGCATGAACACTAATTAAAACACAAAAAACACAATCATAATAGTAGCATAATTGTTCTAACACTCAAGAACAGAAAGCAAAAATCAAAAATAAATTTGATTCGTTGGGTTGCCTCCCAACAAGCGCTGTAGTTTTACGCCCTTAGCTAGGCATAAAGCAAGGATCTAAGTTTTGTCATCTTTGGTTCGAGATCCATAAGATGCCCTCATGGTTGATTCATATGGTGGCATAATTCTTGTTCTAGGGAAGTGTTCCATACCCTTCCTCAAAGGAAATTGGAACTTAATATTGCCTTCTTTCATATCAATCACGGCACCGATAGTGCGTAGAAATGGTCTACCAAGAATAATTGGACAAGACGGATTGCAATCAATATCAAGAACAATAAAATCTATGGGCACATAATTCCTATTTGCAAGAATAAAAACATCATTAATTCTTCCCATAGGCTTTTTAATAGTAGAATCTGCCAAGTGCAAATTTAAAGAACATTCTTCAAGATCGGTAAGGCCAAGCACATCACATAAAGATTTCAGAATTGTAGAAACACTAGCACCCAAGTCACATCAAGCAAAACACTCATAATTTTTAATCTTGACTTTGATAGTAGGTTCCCGCTCTTCATGCAATTTTCTAGGAATTGAAACTTCTAATTCCAATTTTTCTTCAAAAGCTTTCATCATAGCATCAACAATATGTTTAGTAAAAGCTTTATTTTGTTCATAAGCATGGGGTGAATTTATTATGGATTGCAACAAAGAAATACAATCAATCAAAGAGCAACTATCATAATGAAAGTCTTTGTAATCCAAAAGAGTGGGCACATCACTAGCTAAAGTTTTGACCTCTTCAAACCCACTTTCATCAATTTTCTCAACAAGATTTTCACCCTCCGAAATATTGGGACGCCTTCTACCTAAAGTTGACTCTTCTCCAGTCCCTTTTTTGTCAATATTAACTTTACTAAACAAGGAATCAATAGAAGAAACACCAATCATTTTAAGATCTTCATCACTTTTACGAAAGAAATCACTAGAAAATGCTTTTTCTAAAAATTCTCTTTTAGCTCTAAGCATAGCGGTTCTTTTCTTAATTTCATCCATAGAAACATAAAGAGCTTTAATTGATTCATCTACTTTAGGCACAAAAATTTTCATCTTGAGATTTTCCACATCATGAGCAATTCTGTCAACACTTCCAGACAAATCATCAATCTTACTCAACTTTTCTTCTATGGAAGTGTTGAAAACCTTTTGCGTGTTGATAAATTCTTTAATATTGTTCTCAACATTAGAGGTGTTCCTATTATTATTATAAGATTGATTTCCATAGGAATTACCATAATTATTAGAGGAATTACTAGGAAAAGGCCTAGGATTAAAATTACCTCTATAAGCATTGTTGTTGAAATTATTTCGAGAGTTAAAATTCACATCTATGGCACCACTATTTTGCTCAATCAAAGTAGACAAAGGCATATCATTAAAATCAATGGGAGCACTTTTACTAGCAACCAATTTCATAAGAGCATCAACTTTTTCACTCAAAAAAGAAATTTCTTCAACCGAATTAACTTTTTTACTAGTAGGAGCCCTTTCGGTATGCCATTGTGAATAATTTGTGTCGGTGCGCAAAAGTAGGGGCCTTCTGTACCCCTTTACTTGTGCACGGGAAGTTGTAGCCACACCTGCGGCCATGCTTGGCGAGGAAGAGCAAGCAAGGAACAAGACTACCAGAGCAGCGCTGAAACTAGAGGCGCGAAGAGTGAAGGGGCAAGGGGGGTTTCCCCCGGCAAGAGCCTTGTCGGGGACGACCTACGCTGCCCCGGCAAGAGCCTTGCCGGGGCAACTTACCCAACACCAGTAAGACCGCCACCCTTGAGCCTGAGAGTTCCGACACCATCGACAACATTGGAACCAAGGCTCGGGAGGCGCCTGCATGGTGGTATGCAGATCTTTGTGAAGGCTGGAGGCCTGCAAGACTAGATAAGGAACCAGAAGACGAGGGCCCCCGGTGAGACCCTTGCCGGGGAAGCCCACGAGACCCCGGCAAGACCTTTGCCGGGGACATCTGCGGGGCCACAACCAGGCCCGCACTTACCAAGGTTTCCCTGCCCCATGGTCGTTCCGACTCAGCAGCCAGCCTGCCAACTAGGCACGCACCTACGTGGCAGCATGCAGCTTCTAGGCCAACCAGGCAAGCACCTGCGTGGTGGCATTCAGATCTTCATGAAGACGCTGCCACCGCACCAGCTCAGCAGCCAGCCAGCCAGCATGGCGTTGCATGCCTCCTCACCCTGGACGCGTGTCGAAGCAAGGTGAGGTGGCGACGGGCGAGACAAGCTTCCTTGCCGTCCCCCATGAAGCAAGAGACACGTCGGCAGCGCATTAAATGTGTTTTGTCCCACGATGTGGGGGGGGGGGGGGGGGGGGGGGGGGGGGGGGGGGGGGGGGGGGGGGGGGGGGGGGGGGGGGGGGGGGGGGGGGGGGGGGGGGGGGGGGGGGGGGGGGGGGGGGGGGGGGGGGGGGGGGGGGGGGGGGGGGGGGGGGGGGGGGGGGGGGGGGGGGGGGGGGGGGGGGGGGGGGGGGGGGGGGGGGGGGGGGGGGGGGGGGGGGGGGGGGGGGGGGGGGGGGGGGGGGGGGGGGGGGGGGGGGGGGGGGGGGGGGGGGGGGGGGGGGGGGGGGGGGGGGGGGGGGGGGGGGGGGGGGGGGGGGGGGGGGGGGGGGGGGGGGGGGGGGGGGGGGGGGGGGGGGGGGGGGGGGGGGGGGGGGGGGGGGGGGGGGGGGGGGGGGGGGGGGGGGGGGGGGGGGGGGGGGGGGGGGGGGGGGGGGGGGGGGGGGGGGGGGGGGGGGGGGGGGGGGGGGGGGGGGGGGGGGGGGGGGGGGGGGGGGGGGGGGGGGGGGGGGGGGGGGGGGGGGGGGGGGGGGGGGGGGGGGGGGGGGGGGGGGGGGGGGGGGGGGGGGGGGGGGGGGGGGGGGGGGGGGGGGGGGGGGGGGGGGGGGGGGGGGGGGGGGGGGGGGGGGGGGGGGGGGGGGGGGGGGGGGGGGGGGGGGGGGGGGGGGGGGGGGGGGGGGGGGGGGGGGGGGGGGGGGGGGGGGGGGGGGGGGGGGGGGGGGGGGGGGGGGGGGGGGGGGGGGGGGGGGGGGGGGGGGGGGGGGGGGGGGGGGGGGGGGGGGGGGGGGGGGGGGGGGGGGGGGGGGGGGGGGGGGGGGGGGGGGGGGGGGGGGGGGGGGGGGGGGGGGGGGGGGGGGGGGGGGGGGGGGGGGGGGGGGGGGGGGGGGGGGGGGGGGGGGGGGGGGGGGGGGGGGGGGGGGGGGGGGGGGGGGGGGGGGGGGGGGGGGGGGGGGGGGGGGGGGGGGGGGGGGGGGGGGGGGGGGGGGGGGGGGGGGGGGGGGGGGGGGGGGGGGGGGGGGGGGGGGGGGGGGGGGGGGGGGGGGGGGGGGGGGGGGGGGGGGGGGGGGGGGGGGGGGGGGGGGGGGGGGGGGGGGGGGGGGGGGGGGGGGGGGGGGGGGGGGGGGGGGGGGGGGGGGGGGGGGGGGGGGGGGGGGGGGGGGGGGGGGGGGGGGGGGGGGGGGGGGGGGGGGGGGGGGGGGGGGGGGGGGGGGGGGGGGGGGGGGGGGGGGGGGGGGGGGGGGGGGGGGGGGGGGGGGGGGGGGGGGGGGGGGGGGGGGGGGGGGGGGGGGGGGGGGGGGGGGGGGGGGGGGGGGGGGGGGGGGGGGGGGGGGGGGGGGGGGGGGGGGGGGGGGGGGGGGGGGGGGGGGGGGGGGGGGGGGGGGGGGGGGGGGGGGGGGGGGGGGGGGGGGGGGGGGGGGGGGGGGGGGGGGGGGGGGGGGGGGGGGGGGGGGGGGGGGGGGGGGGGGGGGGGGGGGGGGGGGGGGGGGGGGGGGGGGGGGGGGGGGGGGGGGGGGGGGGGGGGGGGGGGGGGGGGGGGGGGGGGGGGGGGGGGGGGGGGGGGGGGGGGGGGGGGGGGGGGGGGGGGGGGGGGGGGGGGGGGGGGGGGGGGGGGGGGGGGGGGGGGGGGGGGGGGGGGGGGGGGGGGGGGGGGGGGGGGGGGGGGGGGGGGGGGGGGGGGGGGGGGGGGGGGGGGGGGGGGGGGGGGGGGGGGGGGGGGGGGGGGGGGGGGGGGGGGGGGGGGGGGGGGGGGGGGGGGGGGGGGGGGGGGGGGGGGGGGGGGGGGGGGGGGGGGGGGGGGGGGGGGGGGGGGGGGGGGGGGGGGGGGGGGGGGGGGGGGGGGGGGGGGGGGGGGGGGGGGGGGGGGGGGGGGGGGGGGGGGGGGGGGGGGGGGGGGGGGGGGGGGGGGGGGGGGGGGGGGGGGGGGGGGGGGGGGGGGGGGGGGGGGGGGGGGGGGGGGGGGGGGGGGGGGGGGGGGGGGGGGGGGGGGGGGGGGGGGGGGGGGGGGGGGGGGGGGGGGGGGGGGGGGGGGGGGGGGGGGGGGGGGGGGGGGGGGGGGGGGGGGGGGGGGGGGGGGGGGGGGGGGGGGGGGGGGGGGGGGGGGGGGGGGGGGGGGGGGGGGGGGGGGGGGGGGGGGGGGGGGGGGGGGGGGGGGGGGGGGGGGGGGGGTCCATCGCACCAAGGGCCACGACCTCCAGAACTGCCGACAGGTTGAGCTGCTTGCAGAGAAACAGAAAGCCGAATATGAGAGGCAGGACAAGGAGAAGGGCCAGGATGGTGCTGACGGGTCCGGCAAAAAGCGTGGCGGCCAAGGAGGTTGCCGCGGCAAGGATAATCAACAAGAGAGGCCCACTCAGGGCCGTGACAAGAAGGAGGAAGATGATGATCATGGTGAGGATGACGAGTCCGGCGAGCACGAGTTCCAGAAAGCTACGGAGGCCATGTGCGTTGACGGTGGTGCCTTGTTGCATACCTCTCACCGCCAGCTGAAGCAGTGGGCGCGTGAGGTCACTGTGGCAGAGCCATCATTCGATGCCCAGAAGCCACTAAAGTGGTCCAGCACACCTATCATATTTGACACCGAGGATCACCCTGATCGCACAACTGCGGTCGGGTGTTTGCCGTTGTTGGTTTCACCAACAATATGCAACCTCAAGGTGACAAAGGTGCTAGTTGATGGTGGGGCCGGTCTGAACTTGATCTCGCCCACTGTGATCAATAGGCTGCAAATCCCTAATGGAGATCTCAAGGAGACACGCACGTTTCAAGGAGTCAACCCAGGGAGGAGTCAGCCAAAAGGTAAAATCACGTTGCCCGTCACATTCGGGGGCGAGCTGAACTACAGGATGGAGAAGATCGTTTTTGATGTCGCCAAGATCCCCTTGCCCTACAATGGGATCCTTTGCCGCCTGGCGCTGGCCAAGTTCATGGCGGCATCACATTACGCCTACAACACATTGAAGATGCCCGAGCCACTGAGCATCATCACCGTCCCTTCCGACAAGAAAGACACACTCATCTGCGCCGATCAACTCTACCGGGAGGCAGTTGCAGCAACTGCCGCCAAGGCACTTGCTCCTGCCACTATAGCCCCGGGAGGGAAGAAGGCCGGCAAGACCTCCTCCGGCAAGACCTCCTGCGCCCACTCCGGCAAGCGCACCTCTTTGGAGTGCAGCACTCCCGTCGAGGACGTGCCAGAGAGCTCCACCGGCAAGAGCAAGAAATCCAAGGCAGCACCACCAGAGACCAAGAAGGTGCCCGTCAAGGAGGATGGCACGGGCGGGGCTTTTACTATAAGCTCCACCCTTGACAGCAAATAGGAAAGCGCGCTTGTCGCCTTCCTGTGGGCGAATGTCAACGTGTTTGCATGGCAAGCATCCGACATCCCCGGCGTTCCCAGGGAGGTGATTGAGCACCATCTTGTTGTCTGTCCTCATGCGTGGCTCGTCAAGCAGAAGGTCAGGAAGCAAGCTTTGGAGCGGCAAGAGTTCATCATCGAAGAGATCAGGAAGTTGGAGGCGGTAGGTTTGGTCAGAGGAGTGCTCCACCTCACGTGGTTGACCAATCCGGTGGTGGTGCGTAAGGCAAATGGGAAGTGGAGGCTGTGTATTGATTACACAGATATCAATAAGGCTTGTCCAAAGGATCCTTTCCCTCTGCCACACATTGACCAGATTGTGGACTCCACTGCCGGGTGTGACCTGCTGTCATTCCTTGATGCCTACTCATGATATCACTAGATCTTCATGATGAAGGAAGACGAAGAAAAGACCGCATTCATCACCCCATGTGGTACGTACTATTTTGTACGAATGCCTTTCAGGTTGAAAAGTGCTGGTTCGACATTTGCCCGAGCGGTCCAAATTGGTTTTGAGCCCCAGATACATAGAAATATGGAACCTTACATGGATGATATAGTGGTCAAAACCAAGGACAAGGCTACGCTCACGCAGGATCTGGAAGAAACATTCGCAAATCTGCGCAAGATCAACCTCAAGCTCAACCCAGAGAAGTGCGTGTTCGGTGTCCCATCCGTCAAACTTCTTGGGTTCTTTGTGTCTCAACATGGGATCGAAGCAAATCCCGACAAGATCAAAGCAATTGAACAGATTGAGGCACCGAGACAGGTCAAAGACGTCCGTAGGCTCGCCGGCTGCGTTGCCGCTCTAAGTAGGTTCATCTCCAAATCTGTTGAGCGCGCCCTCCCCTTTTTCAAAGTTTTGAAAAAGGCGGGTCCAATGAAATGGACTCCGAAGGCAGAGGCAGCGCTACAGGATTTGAAGAAGTACCTCTCCTCCACACCAATACTAGTCGCACCTACACCACAAGAGCCATTGCTGCTATATCTAGTGGCGACGAATCAAGTGGTCAGTGCTGCGCTAGTAGCACAGAGGGAACTTGAGGAAGAAGCAGCAGTAGCAGCGGAACCATCGGATGGTAGGCCAGGACTCTCCCCGGCAGGGCCTGACGCCGGCAAGGCGGAACCCCCGGCAAGGCCCGGTCCCGGCAAGACAGAGTCTGTGCAGATGGGCGAAGTTGAACAGAAGAAGAAGGTGGTGTAGCACCCAGTTTATTTTGTCTGTTCCCTCTTGCAGGGGGCTAGATCAAGATATTCCGGGATGCAGAAGCTACTTTTTGGCCTCCTTATGGCCTCGAGAAAGCTGCACCACTATTTCCAAGCGCACGAGATCACTGTCGTCACCCGCCTCCCCTTGCAACGAATCCTGCACAACCCGGATGGGACTGGGAGGATTGTGGAATGGGCTTTGGAACTGTCGAGCTTTGGCCTCAAGTTTGAAAGTACTTCGACTATCAAGATCCGAGCCTTGGTGGAGTTCATAGCAGAATGGACCTCAACGCCCGACGAGGAGATTCAAGAGACCATCCTTCCCGGCAAGGAGACGTGCCGCGATTGGATTATGTACTTTGATGGGGCTTTCTCACTGCAAGGTGCTGGTGCTAGTGTGCTGCTCATCGCGCCCATCAGAGAGTGCCTCAAGTACGTGGTCCAGATGCACTTTCCTCAGGAAAAATAAACAAACAACACGACGGAGTATGAGGGATTGCTTGCCGGTCTCAGGATCGCGGCAGACCTCGGGATTAGGAAGCTCATCATCAGAGGTGATTCGCAGCTCGTCGTAAGCAAGTTAACAAGGATTACCAGAGCCCGTTGATGGAGGCTTATGTGGATGAAGTGAGGAAGTTGGAGGAGCGTTTTGACGGTCTACAAGCGGAGCATGTTCCCCGAGCAGAGAACAACATCACCGACGACTTATGCAAACGCGATGCCCTCAAGTTGCCCGTGGAACCAGGTACCTTTGTGCTTCAATTAACTCAGCCATCAGCAGGACAGAACAAGCGAAGGAAAGCAGGCCCTGGTAAGTACTTTCCCACTGAGCTCCCAGGAGCCACTGGCAAGGACGTTGCCGGGTGTCCCAAGCTTGCCGGAGAACTACAACCTCCGACAGGACCTCAAGTCTTGACCGTAGAGGCGGTTTCCCTTACGGCCGAAGATGAGCCACAAGTCCTTGACGTCGAGCCCCGGGCTCCAGCATGGGCGCAGCACACCGTCCATTTCCTTGAAATAGGGGAACTCCCTGAGGAACAGGAAGAAGCAGAGAAGGTAGCCCGTCGGTCCAGCATGTACCAGTTTGTGGATGATTCCCTGTACAGAAGAAGACCGAACGGCGTAAAATTGAAGTGCATTCCTCGGGAGGACGGACTGGAGCTATTGGCAGAGATACATGGAGGCATGTGTGGCTCCCACATAGGGTCAAGAGCCCTTGCCGGCAAAGAGTTCCGGCAAGGTTTCTTCTGGCCCACCGCTCTCCAGGATGCAACTGCACTAGTAACCAAGTGTGAAGCGTGCCATTTCCATTCAAAGAAGCTTCATAAACCAGCTCAAGCTCTTCATACAATCCCTCTTTCCTGGCCATTTTCGTTCTGGGGGCTCGACATACTGGGCCCCTTTCCCCGTGCTGTCGGGGGCTTTGAGTACTTGTACGTCGCAATCGACAAGTTCACAAAGTGGCCAGAAGTGGAGCCGGTGAGAAAGGTGATAGCACAGTCGGCCGTCAAGTTCTTCAAGGGGCTAGTCTGCTGTTTTGGTGTGCCCAATAGGTTCATCACCGATAAAGGCACACAGTTCACGAGCCGCACCTTCATGCAATACATTCGAGACCTCGGCGGCAAGGTTTGTTTTGCTTCTGTTGCTCATCCCATAAGTAACGGCCAGGCCGAGAGGGCAAATGCAGAAGTGTTGCGAGGCCTCAAGACCCGGACTTTTGACACGCTACACAAGTGCGGAAGGCGCTGGATTAACGAGTTGCCGACGGTTCTTTGGTCGATCAGAATGATGCCAATTCGAGCCACCGGCCAGACACCCTTTGCCCTGGTATACGGGGCAGAAGCAGTTCTCCCCACGGAACTCATATACGGGTCACCTCGACTGCTCGCTTATGATGAGCTTGAGCAAGAGCAGTTGTGCCAAGATGATGCGACACTCCTTGAGGAAGATCATCTTTGGGCTGCTGTGCGGGCCGCTCACTACCAGCAAGCCTTGCGCCGCTACCATAGCCGCAAGGTTCATGCCCGAGGCCTTGAGGAAGGCGACCTTGTTCTTCGGCTAGTTCAATCCGCCAAGAATTCCAACAAGTTGACGCCAAAGTGGGAAGGCACTTATCGGGTGATACGAGTCACCAGGCCCGGTGTAGTCCGCTTGGATACCGAAGATGGGATTCCAGTGAGCAACTTCTGGAACATCGAACATCTTCGCAAGTTCTACCCATAAGGCATGGTTGCCGGGCCTCCTGGCAGACCACCTTTTGTACAAGCCTTGCCGGCAAGGCATGTAACCCTTTGTAAAAAGCCAGGCGCATACCCTGAGCATTAGATAAATAAATGAAGCGCTGGTGCCCTAGAATTTAGCATGCATGCTAGGTCGAGTCTCTCTCTCTCTGTTAGGGTTGATAGTGCTCGGCGGCAACTAACCCCTAGCATAGAGGTCAAGTGTGTGTCTTTCTGTCTCTTCCATTTCTCTTTTCGTTCACAGGCTGCGCAGGCATTTCTGCAGAACCATTTGGAGAAAAGAAGATGGACCAATGATATGTCTCCGTCGTATCTATAATCTTTGATTGTTCCATGCCAATATTCTACAACTTTTACATACTTTTGGCAACTTTTTATACTATTTTTGGGACTAACATATTGATCCAGTGCCCAGTGCCAGTTCCTATTTTTTGTTTCGTAGAAAATCCATATCAAATGGAGTCCAAACTGGATAAAAATGGACAGAGATTTTTTTTGGAATATATGTGAATTTTGGGAAGTGGAATCAACGCGAGGCGATGCCCGAGGGGCCCTCGAGGGTGAGGGCCGCACCCAGGGGGTAGGGCGCGCCCTGGGCCCTCGTGGCCACCTCGTAAGGCGGTTGGTGCCCTTCTTTCGCCGCAAGAAAGACAATATCCAGATAAAAATTGTGTCCAAATTTCAGCCCAATCAGAGTTACAGATCTCCGGGAATATAACAAACGGTGAAAGGGCAGAATCAGGAACGCAGAAACAGAGGGAGACAGAGAGACAGATCCAATCTCGGAGGGGCTCTCGCCCCTCCCATGCCATGGAAGCCAAAGACCAGACGGGAAACCCTTCTCCCATCTAGGGAGAAGGTCAAGGAAGAAGAAGAAGAAGAAGAAGGGGGGCTCTCTCCCCCTCTCTCCCGGTGGCGCCGGAATGCCATCGGGGCCATCATCGTCACCGCAATCTACACCAACACCTCCGTCATCTTCACCAACATCTTCATCACCTTCCCACATCTATCTACAGCGGTCCACTCTCCCGCAACCCGCTGTACCCTCTACTTGAACATGGTGCTTTATGCTTCATATTATTATCCAATGATGTGCTGCCATCCTATGATGTCTGAGTAGATTTTCGTTGTCCTATCGGTAATTGGTGAATTGCTATGATTGGTTTAATTTGCTTGTGGTTATGTTGCTGTCCTTTGGTGCCCATCATATGAGCGCGCGCATGGATCACACCATAGGGTTAGTTGTATGTTGATAGGACTATGTATTGGAGGGCAAGAGTGACAGAAGCTTCAACCTAGCATAGAAATTGATGCATACGGGATTGAAGGGGGACCAATATATCTTGATGCTATGGTTGGGTTTTACCTTAATGAACGTAAGTAGTTGCGGATGCTTGCTAATAGTTCCAATCATAAGTGCATAGAATTCCAAGTCAGGGATGACATGCTAGCAGTGGCCTCTCCCACATAAAACTTGCTATCGGTCTAGTAAAGTAGTCAATTGCTTAGGGACAATTTCGCAACTCCTACCACCACTTTTCCACACTCGCTATACTAACTTCATTGCTTCTTTACCTAAACAGCCCCTAGTTTTTATTTACGTGCTCTTTATATTCTTGCAAACCTATCCAACAACACCTATAAAGTACTTCTAGTTTTATACTTGTTCTAGGTAAAGCGAACGTCAAGCGTGCGTAGAGTTGTATCGGTGGTCGATAAAACTTGAGGGAATATTTGTTCTACCTTTAGCTCCTCATTGGGTTCGACACTCTTACTTATCGAAAGAGGCTACAATTGATCCCCTATACTTGTGGGTTATCAAGACCTTTTCTGGCGCCGTTGCCGGGGAGTTATAGCGTGGGGTGAATATTCTCGTGTGTGCTTGTTTGATTTATCACTAAGTAGTTTTTATTTTTTGTTCTAAGTTGTTCTCTATCTTTAGTTATGGATATGGAACACGAAATACCAAAAAAATTAGGTTTACTTGGCACTCATGGAGATGGGGAACCTCCTAAAACCCTCGATGCTCATATGTGAAAGATATTATGCACTACTTTAATAATCCTGAGAAAACCCCATTCAATTATGTAATGGGAGACACGTTGGATCAACGTGAATACCTTAGGGATTATCGCTTGACTCAAAAAGGGAAACTATTATGGGATCAAATTCATATGTTGCGTTGGTATGCTCGGGAACTATGCTTGAGATATGATTATACTTGTTGCTCTAGGATGAAGGCTCCACACCTTCCCTTTTCATGCAAATTTAATGAAATGAAACCTTAGCTTCTTATGCTAATGGTATATAGGATTACTATGATGTGGAATGGATAGAAGAATTTGTTGCTTTTAAGGGTGCATGTGAAATTGAATCTTTGTTTAAAGAGTTTGAAGATTTTGATGATTCACTTTAGAGACCTAAAAAATTAGCTATCCTTAAATATTTCTATGAGAATTATAAATAAAATTATGATATTGATGAATTTATTGAGAAAGTCTCTGCTGTTCGAGAAGAGACTAATATTTTGCAGGAGTCCATGGAAGAAGAAATTGATGAAACTGTGAGCTCATTGGATGAAAAAGATGATGAGGAGAGCGAAGGACAAAAGGAGGAAGATCGGATTAGCTACCTGTGCCCACCTTCTAATGAGAGTAACTCTCCAATTCATACATTATTTAATGTCCCTTCGTTCTTACCGAAGGATGAATGCCATAATAATTGCTATGATCCCGTTAATTCATTTGAAATATCCCTTTTTGATGAACTTGATGTTTGCTATGCTTGTGGCCAAGATGCCAATATGAATTATGCTTATGAAGATGAACTTGCTATTGTTCCTTATGTTAAAAATGAAATTGTTGCTATTGCACCCACGCATGATAGTCCTATTATCTTTTTGAATTCTCCTGACTACACTATATCAGAGAAGTTTGCCCTTATTAAGGATTATATTGATGGGTTGCGTTTTACTACTACACATGATGATTTTGATAGATATAATATGCATGTGCTTGCTTATCCTACTTGCAATTATTATGAGAGAGGAACTACATCTCCGCCTCTCCATGTTTCCAATATGATAAAATTGCAAGAAACTGTTTATACTATGCATTGACCTTTACTATGTGTGCATGAATTGTTCTTTTATGACATTCTGATGCATAGGAAGAGAGTTAGACTTCGTTGTTGCATGATACTCCCTCCGTCCTGAAATACTTGTCGCAGAGATGGATAAAATTGGATGCATCTATAACTAAAATAGGTTTAGATTCATCCATTTCTTCGACAAGTATTTCTGGACGGAGGGAGTATATGTTACTTTGTGCTCACTACTAAATCACAAAGCATTGTTAATTAAAATTGGCTTTGACATACCTTGGGATCCGGGTGGATCCATTACTTGAGCACTATATGCCTAGCTTAATCGCTTTAAAGAAAGCGCTGCCAGGGAGACAACTCGGAAGTTTTAGAGAGTCATTTATTTCTGTTGTGTGCTTTTAGAAAGTTTAAAAACAGAAATAATGTGCCAAGATTTGCCTTTACGATGTTTACATTGCTTGTTGGTTTGTGCGGTGCAAAACGGAAACTTTGGCTGAAGTGCGCGATTTTACTTTTTTTACTGGAACGTCAAACGGTTCTGAAAATTTTTGCACTGTCTTTCTATACAAATTGTTTATTTTTCCTAATTGTTTCAGAATTTTTGGAGTAGTAGAGGTATGGTGAATGTTCATATTACTACAGACTGTCCTGTTTAAGACATATTCTGTTTTTGATGCATTGTTTTGCTTGTTTTGATGAAACTATCAATTTCTATCAGTGGATTAAGCCATGGAAAAGTTATATTACAGTAGCTACAATGCAAAAACAAAATATGAATTGGTTTGCAACAGTACTTAGAGTAGTGATTTGCTTTATTATACTAACGGATCTTACCGAACTTTCTGTTGAGTTTTGTGTGGATGAAGTGTTCGAAGATCGAGAATGTCTCGATGTGAGGAGAAGGAGGAGAGGCAAGAGCTCAAGCTTGGGGATGCCCAAGGTACCCCAAGTAAATATTTAAGGAGACTCAAGCGTCTAAGCTTGGGGATGCCCCGGAAGGCATCCCATCTTTCTTGAACAATTATCGGTATGTTTTCGGATTCGTTTCGTTCATGCGATATGTGCAACTCTTGGAGCGTCTTTTGCGTTTAGTTTTCACTTTTATTTTATGCACCATGCTGGTATGAGATAGTCCATGGTTGATTTATAGAATGCTCTTTGCACTTCATTTATATCTTTTGAGTATGGCTTTATAGAATGCTTCATGTGCTTCACTTATATCATTTGAAGTTTGGATTGCCTGTTTCTCTTCACATAGAAAACCGCCATTTGTAGAATGCTCTTTTGCTTCACTTATATTTGTTAGAGCATGGGCATATCTTTTGTATAAAGAATTAAACTCTCTTGCTTCACTTATATCTATTTAGAGAGATGACAGGAATTGGTCATTCACATGGTTAGTCATAAAATCCTACATAAAACTTGTAGATCACCGAATATGATATGTTTGATTCCTCGCAATAGTTTTGCGATATAAAGATGGTGATATTAAAGTCATTCTAGTGGGTAATTGTGAATTTGATAAATACTTGTGTTGAGGTTTGCAAGTCCCGTAGCATGCACGTATGGTAACCGTCGTGTAACAAATTTGAAGCATGAGGTGTTTCTTTGATTGTCTTCCTTATGAGTGGCGGTCGGGGACAAGCGATGGTCTTTTCCTACCAATCTATCCCCCTAGGAGCATGCGCGTAGTACTTTGTTTCAATGACTAATAGATTTCTGCAATAAGTATGTGAGTTCTTTATAACAAATGTTGAGTCCATGGATTATACGCACTCTCACCCTTCCATCATTGCTAGCCTCTTCGGTACCGTGCATTGCCCTTTCTCACCTCGAGAGTTGGTGCAAACTTCGCCGGTGCATCCAAACCCCGTGATACGATACGCTCTATCACACATAAGCCTCCTTATATCTTCCTCAAAATAGCCACCATACGTACCTATCATGGCATTTCCATAGCCATTCCGAGATATATTGCCATGCAACTTCCATCATCATCATATACATGACTTGAGCATTTATTGTCATATTGCTTTACATGATCGTAAGATAGCTAGCATGATGTTTTCATGGCTTGTCCATTTTTTATGTCATTGCTACGCTAGATCATTGCACATCCCGGTACACCGCCGGAGGCATTCATATAGAGTCATATCTTTGTTCTAGTATCGAGTTGTAATATTGAGTTATAAGTAAATAAAAGTGTGATGATCATCATTATTAGAGCATTGTCCCATGTGAGGTTATCAAAATAAAAGTGGCCCAAGAAGCCCCCCCAAAAAAAGAGAGAGGCCAAAGAAGCCTCAAAAAAATAGAAAACAAATAAAAAATGAGAGAAAAGAGAGAAGGGACAATGTTACTATCCCTTTACCACACTTGTGCTTCAGAGTAGCACCATGTTCTTCATATAGAGAGTCTCTTGAGTTATCACTTTCATATACTAGTGGGAATTTTCATTATAGAACTTGGCTTGTATATTCCAACGATGGGCTTCCTCAAATGCCCTAGGTCTTCATGAGCAAGCAAGTTGGATGCACACCCACTTAGTTTCAGTTTGAGCTTTCATACACTTATAGCTCTAGTGCATCCGTTGCATGGAAATCCCTACTCCTCGCATTGACATCAATTGATGGGCATCTCCATAGCCCGTTGATTAGCCGAGTCAATGGGAGACTTTCTCCCTTTTTTGTCTTCTCCACACAACCTCCATCATCATATTCTATTCCACCTATAGTGCTATGTCCATGGCTCACGCTCATGTATTGCGTGAAGGTTGAAAAAGTTTGAGAATACTGAAGTATGAAACAATTAGTATGCTTTTGTAGGGATGAACTTTCTTTGGCCATGTTATTTTGAGAAGACATGATTACTTTATTAGTATGCTTGAAGTATTATTGTCTTAATGTCAAATGATAGACTATTGCTTTGAATCACTCGTGTCTTAATATTCATGCCATGATTAGATTACATGATCAAGATTATGCTAGGTAGCATTCCACATCAAAAATTATCTTTTTTATCATTTACCTATTCGAGGACGGGCAAAAATTAAGCTTGGGGATGCTGATACATCTCCGTCGTATCTATAATTTTTTATTGTTCCATGCCAATATTCTACAACTTTTACATACTTTTGGCAACTTTTTATACTATTTTTCGGACTAAGATATTGATCCAGTGCCCAGTGCCAGTTCCTGTTTGTTGCATGTTTTTGTTTCACAGAAAATCCATATCAAACAGAGTCCAAACGGGATAAAAACTGACGGAGAATATTTTTGGAATATATGTGAATTTTGGGAAGTGGAATCAACGCGAGGCGATGCCCGAGGGGCCCACGAGGGTGAGGGGCGCGCCCAAGGGGGTAGGGCGCGCCCTGGGCCCTCGTGGCCACCCCGTAAGGCGGTTGGTGCCCTTCTCTCACCGCAAGAAAGCCAATATCCGTATAAAAATCGTGTCCAAATTTCAGCCCAATCGGAGTTACGGATCTCCAGGAATATAAGAAACGGTGAAAGGGCAGAATCAAGAACGCAGAAACAGAGAGAGACAGAGAGACAGATCCAATCTCGGAGGGGCTCTCGCCCCTCCCATGCCATGGAAGCCAAGGACCAGAGGGGAAACCCTTCTCCCATCTAGGGAGAAGGTCAAGGAAGAAGAAGAAGAAGAAGAAGAAGGGGGGCTATCTCCCCCTCTCTCCTGGTGGCACCGGAACGCCGCCGGGGCCTTCATCGTCACCGCAATCTACACCAACACCTCCGTCATCTTCACCAACATCTTCACCACCTTCCCCCATCTATCTACAGTGCTCCACTCTCCCGCAACCCGCTGTACCCTCTACTTGAACATGGTGCATTATGCTTCATATTATTTTCCAATGATGTGTTGCCATCCTATGATGTCTGAGTAGATTTTCGTTGTACTATCGGTAATTGGTGAATTGCTATGATTTGTTTAATTTGCTTGTCGTTATGTTGCCGTCCTTTGGTGCCCATCATATGAGCGCACGCGTGGATCACACCATAGGGTTAGTTGTATGTTGATAGGACTATGTATTGGAGGGCAAGAGTGACAGAAGCTTCAACCTAGCATAGAAATTGATGCATACGGGATTGAAGGGGGACCAATATATCTTAATGCTATGGTTGGGTTTTACCTTAATGAACGTTAGTAGTTGCAGATGCTTGCTAATAGTTCCAATCATAAGTGCATAGAATTCCAAGTCAGTGATGACATGCTAGCAGTGGCCTCTCCCACATAAAACTTGCTATCGGTCTAGTAAAGTAGTCAATTGCTTAGGGACAATTTCGCAACTCCTACCACCACTTTTCCACACTCGCTATACTAACTTTATTGCTTCTTTACCTAAACAGCCCCTAGTTTTTATTTACGTGCTCTTTATATCTTTCAAACCTATCCAACAACACCTACAAAGTACTTCTAGTTTTATACTTGTTCTAGGTAAAGCAAACATCAAGCGTGCATAGAGTTGTATCGGTGGTCGATAAAACTTGAGGGAATATTTGTTCTACCTTTAGTTCCTCGTTGGGTTCGACACTCGTACTTATCGAAAGAGGCTACAATTGATCCCCTATACTTGTGGGTTATCAACCGACACCCCGACCCCGGCGAGCCAAGGTTGCCGGGGGGCTGCAGATTCAGATAAGTCTTTTCTCCCCCGCTGTGCAGTTCCGTATGAAGCTTAAATGTACGGGACTTCGTTCAGCCCTATGCCACCGTGCTCCCTCCTTCCTATTCCCAAGGACTCTCCTTTCGGCCGGGACTTGGTTGTAGTTGCGGTAGAAAGGGGACGAGCGAGGGGCCTAATCCTGCTTTGCCCCTACCTCCGCCAATGGCGTGAGTGTGGTCGGGCTATAAAGTGGGAGGACGGCAAGGTTTGTTGTCAGGCAACATTGTTTGCTTAAAATAACAAGGACTCGCCCCTTGGTGTGGGCCTCGCTCACACACAAAAGAACCTGGCAAGCACCCCTTTTCATTAATGCGTTGATTAAATAAGTACAATTCATACGGAATGTAAACATGAGCAAGGGGTTACAAGGTCTAAATTCGACAAGTGCCCGCTGGCTTAAGATCTAAAAAAAAGTTAAGTTGCCCGTATTCCCTTTCTTGTCCCTCTCCTCAGGGAGTGGATCAGGATAAGCAGGAGGGCAAAAGGAGTGCCTAGGCGAGGTACGAGCAGCAGAAGACACCAAGAGAACGTCCCAGCGGCCGCCCAGAAGAAGGCTGGTGATGATGGTGCGGGGGAGGAAGCTGGAAGATGAGGCAGCGAGCCGCCAATACGCGACGAAGGCGTCGGTGCCATCGTACTCCGACTTGACAGCCCGCCACCCACCTTCTTCGTCTTCTCCGGCCCTCCAGCGCCAGCCGCCAGGAGCAACGGCCCCGAGAAGTACAAGGAGCTGGCTCAAGGAGCCGCCGCCAAGAGCTACCCCTCCCCGGCAAACCACTCTGCCGGGGAGAAGGCCAGGTGCAGATGGTGCTGCTGCCAGCGTCGCCTAGGGATGCGGCGTCCGATGTTTAGTCGGACCCGTCCCCGTCGTCCTCCCCACCGGTCCCCTCCTCATCGCCATCGCTCGAGGAGGAGCTCTCGTCATCGGTCGAGCTCTCCGCGCAGCACCCTAACCTGTGTCCCGAGCGCCCGAAGATCTTGATGGAGAGCAGGTCGCTCTCCACTAACTTGAAGCAGAGAACGTGCCCCTTCATCAAGCAATGGGCACGTGCGAAGGTTTTCCAACCCCGACGAAGGAGCATCACATGAGGGACGGGGAACCCTGTGTTCACCCACATGTCGGCATTGCAACACCCTTCATGTGGAGCCTCAACCTCGGTGGCTGGTCGATCTCTAGCACCCTCGCAAACGCCTCGGAAAGCGAAGGCGGCTATGCGGCGGCTCGCGCAGTTGCAGGATGAACTCCAGCGCCGTGTCCCCGACATGGCCGCTCGATGAAGCAGAAGGAGACGGTGGCGGAGATGGTGACGGAGATGGCAACGACGCGGGTGTCCCCCTGCCGTGCCCGCCTCTGCCTCAACTGCCTCGCCGACCGTGGCCCCGTCCGGCACCTCCACCTCGGGCGTGGCCTTCGCCTTGGGCAGCTGGCTCTTCCTTGACCACCGCGGCTCTCTGGCGGGAGGAAGACCTGGTCGCCTCGGCGGAAGAACGGCCGCGGCCACGCCCTCTCGCCATGGCAGTGGATGGAGAATGGAGGCAAAGGGAAGACGCGAGAAGATGCCTCTCCTCCTACTCCTGAGTCCCTTTTTTTATAGCCAAGCGGGGAAGGCTAAAGACTGGCTCTACACCTCTGGAGAGCCCGTTCAAGTCTGGCTCATTAAGTTGGCAACGAGCAAGATCATCAACCGCCCTCCCCGCCCAATCAAAGGCGCATGAGTATCGGCCATAGCGCGCCTTCCCACATCCCGTGCGTCTATCACCTACCCCATGCCATGCATGCGGCATACGTGGGGAAAGGGGCGGGCATAGTGGGAAACATGGAACGACAGTTCCAAGGCGGGGAGAATAAATGAGCAGCGGCCCTGCAGTTTTTCCCTCTTTTATAGGCAAGATGCAAGCCGCCTCTTTACTCTTCACCGCGGGATGACGCAAGCATGCCGCGGTCATCCCACGCACGACCCCCACGTCACGCATTCAACACGGGTCGTGGGGAAGCGCAACTGGCGAAGGGGTTACCGCAGTCAAGACTCTGCCACGCGTGCCCGCGCACCGTTCTGGGCCTGTCCCAACAAGGCTCCGTGCTTATGTGTGGCCCAGGCCCGGGGGCTCCTGTCGGTGTACAAAAGTAGGGGCCTTCTGTACCGCTTTACTTGTGCACGTGCAGTTGTAGCCACACCTGTGGCCACGCTTGACCGCCACCCTTGAGCCTGAGAGTTCCGACACCATCGACAACATTGGAACCAAGGCTCGGGAGGCGCCTGCATGGTGGTATGCAGATCTTTGTGAAGGCTGGAGGCCTGCAAGACTAGATGAGGAACCAGAAGACGAGGGCCCCCGGTGAGACCCTTGCAGGCGACGCCCACGAGACCCCAGCAAGACCCTTGTCGGGGACATCTGCGGGGCCACAACCAGGCCCGCACTTACCAAGGTTTCGCTGCCCCATGGCCGTTCCGATGCACCAGCTAGCCTGCCAACTAGGCACGCACCTACGTGGTAGCATGCAGCTTCTAGGCCAACCAGGCAAGCACCTGCGTGCTGGCATGCAGATATTCATGAAGACCCTGCCACCGCACCAGCTCAGCGGCCAGCCAGCCAGTATGGCGCTGCATGCCTCCTAACCCTGGACGCGTGTCGAAGCAAGGCAAGGCGGCGACGGGCGAGAAAAGCTTCCTTGCCGTCCCCGGTAAAGCAAGAGGACATGTCGGCAGCGCATTAAATGCGTTTTGTCCCACGATGTCAAAGATAGACTTGTACACTGTAGATACTTTCCACCTCCTGTGTGCCACTCTGGCAGCCCCTTTGACATATAAAAGGAGGCCCGAGGCGTACTGAGGGAGGATTCGGACTTTTTGGGCTAGGCATGCACCGCAGCTAGTTCAAGATCTCAAGAACACCAAATATACACCCAAAGCAGGACTAGGGTATTACGCATCGTTTGCGGCCCGAACCTGGATAAAATTCCCCTACGTTGATCTTCTAAACCCGCTCTTTCCACAGCCCCGCACCCTGTCAACCGTAGTAGGGATTCCCAACAATTTGCCATGATATTATCAAGCAATTTGGTGGCTTCTCCCAAAGTAATTTCCATAAAAGTACCACCCGTGGCGGAATCTAAAAGATTACGAGATACAAAATTCAAACCCGCATAAATTTTTTGTATGATCATCCAAAGATTTAACCCATGAGTTGGGAAATTCCTTAGCATCATATTCATCCTTTCCCAAGATTGTGCAACATGCTCATGTTCAAGTTGCTTGAAATTCTTGATCTGGGTTCTAAGGGAAATATTTTTTGCGGGAGGAAAATACTTAGTGATAAAATCATCTTTGCATTTGTTCCAAGAATAGATACTATTGCGAGGCAAAGAAGAGAACCAAATTTTTGCAGAATCACGCAAAGAAAATGGAAATAATTTCATCTTCACCACATCATTGTCCACATCTTTTTTCTTTTGCATATCGCATAATTCCATGAAGGTATTAAGATGGGACACGGCATCCTCATTAGGAGTACCGGAAAATTGATCTTTCATAACAAGATTCAGCAAAGCAGTACTAATATCACAGAACTCCGCGCTAGTGGCGGGAGGAGCAATCGGAGTGCCGATAAAATCATTGTTGTTGGTATTTGAGAAATCACATAACTTGGTGTTCTCTTCAGTCATGATGACCACACAACAAGATTTCACTCAAAAACAAATCCGGCAAGAAAATGGCGAACGAAAAAGAGAGGCAAATAAAACGGCAAATTTTGTGAAGTGGGGGAGAGGAAAATGAGAGGCAAATGGCAAATAATGTAAATTGCAAGGAGATGAGATTTGTGATTAGGAACCTGGTATATGTTGAAGATCTTCCCCAGCAATGGCGCCGGAAATTCCTTTTGATGTCGCTTGAAGCTACGTCGGTATTTCCCCAAAGAGGAAGGGATGATGCATCACAGCGGCGGTAGGTATTTCCCTCAGATATGAAACCAAGATTATCGAACCAGTAGGATAACCAAGCAACACAACATTAATAGCCCCTACACATAGATAACAAATCCTCGCAACCCGATGTGTTAAAGTGGTTGTCAATCCCTTCCGGGTATGGCGCCTCAAGATAGGCAAACGGACGTGAGATAAAATTGTAGTAGATTGATAGATCGAACACCAAATAAAATAAATAAGAATAAATTGCAGAAAGGTATTTTTGTATTTTTGGTTTAATAGATCTGAAAATAAATGCAAAGGAAAAGTAGATCTCAAAGGCAAATATATGAGAAAGAGACCCGGGGGCCCTAGGTTTCAATAGTGGCTTCTCTCGAGAAAAATAGCAAACGGTGGATGAACAAATTACTGTTGGGCAATTGATAGAACTTCAAATAATCATGATGATATCCAGGCAATGATCATTATATAGCCATCACGTCCAAGATTAGTAGACCGACTCCTGCCTGCATGTACTACTATTACTCCACACATCGACCGCTATCCAGCATGCATCTAGTGTATTAAGTTCATGGAGAAACGGAGTAATGCAATAAGAACAATGACATGATGTAGACAAGATCTATCTATGTAGAGATAGACCCCATCATTTTATCCTTAGTAGCAACAATACATACGTGTTGGTTCCCCTTCTGTCACTGGGATCAAGCACCATAAGATCGAACCCACTACAAAGCACCTCTTCCCATTGCAAGATAAATAGATCAAGTTGGCCAAACAAAACCCAAATATCATAGAACAAATACGAGGCTATAAGCAATCATGCATATAAGAGATCAAAGAAACTCAAATAACTTTCATGGATATAAAAAGATAGATCTGATCATAAACTCAAAGTTCATCGATCCCAACAAACACACCGCAAAAAGAGTTACATCATATGGATCTCCAAGAGACCATTGTATAGAGAATTCAGCGAGAGAGAGGAAGCCATCTAGCTACTAACTATGGACCCGAAGGTCTACAAAGAACTACTCACGCATCATCGGAGAGGCACCAATGGAGGTGGTGAACCCCATTCGAGATGGTGCCTAGAATGGATCTGGTGGTTCTGGACTCTGCGGCGGCTGGATCAATATCTCATCGACTCCCCTAGGGTTTTGGGAATATTGGGGTATTTATAGAGCAAAGAGGCGGTTCAGGGGCACCCGAGGTGGGCACAACCCACCAGGGCGCGCCTGGGCCTCATGGCGCGCCCTGGTGGTTTGTGCTCTCCTCGAAGCACCCCCAGGCGCAGCCAGGGCCCATTATGTTCCTTCCGGTCAAAAAAAACCTCCATGAAGTTTCGTTGCGTTTGGATTCTGTCTGATATTGATTTCCTGCGATGTAAAAAACATGCAGAAAACAACAACTGGCACTTGGCACTATGTCAATAGGTTAGTACCAAAAAATGATATAAAATGACTGTAAAATGATTATAAAACATACAAGATTAATAATATAACAGCATGGAACAATCAAAAATTATAGATACGTTGGATACGTATCAATCAACGCTAAAGAAAGTTATCCCTAGCCCATTATCCTCAATCATTGATCCATTCATGAAACACACTCAAATATTAACTACACCCAATGCACAAGTATGACAATAGTGTTCCCTAGTTGGTTCTTTATAATAGAAGATGGAGACTCAAAATAAAATTAAAAATAAAAATTGCATAAAAGTAAATAGATAGGCCCTTCGCAGAGGGAAGCAGAGATTTGTTGAGGTGCCAGAGCTCAAAGCTTAAATTGAGAGATAAAATTGTTTTGAGAGGCATGCTTTTCCTGTCAATGAAAACGATCGAGAATTCCGAATATCTTCCATGCTAGACAAATCATAGGCGGTTCCCAAACAAAACATAAAGTTTATTTCCATTCCACCATTCTTTCACAATCCATGGCTAGCTGTATCCACGAGTGCCTTCCATAACACTTTCCAAGGAATATATTATGATAGTATTTTTTTTCATTTCGGGACTGGGCATCCCTTTTACCTGCCACACTATCTTGCAATGACAAGTGAATAAACACTCATCGTGAGTCTAAAATAACTAGTATGGAAAATATTGGCCACCCCCTGCCGCTTCATGAGTGCTACGGGCACACAAAAAAGAAAATCATTTTGAAAATTCGAGTTGCCACATACAAATTTACTTGGAATGACATGGAAATACCACATATAGGTAGGTATGGTGGACTCATTTGGCACAACTTTTGGGTTAATGAGTTGGATGCACAAGAAGTATTCCCGCTTAGTACAAGGGAAGGATAGCAAATAGATTGAGAAGCAAGGAACCAAAAACCAAAAACAGTCATAAACGAGCATTGAATATAATTAACACTGAATAATGCACCACAAGTAGGATATAATTTCATTGCATAACTATTAACTTTACGAGCATGCATAGGGAATCACAAACCTTAACACCAATATTCTAACTAAAGCATAATTATTTACCAACATGACTCACATATCACTATCTCCATATTGCAAAACTATTGCAAGGAATCAAGTTTATAATATCCAATGATCTTCATCAAAGTTTTTTTATATCCCCCTTGGATATCTATCACTTTGGGACCAAATTCATATCTCACACAAATTACCATTACAATTCTTAACTCTCAAAAAGATCTAAGTGAAGCACGAGAGCATAAATATTTGTTAAAAAAAATTCATCTCTCAAAATGATATAAGTGGAGCATGAGAGCATATTTCTTCAAAATTTCCAACTCTCAAAATAATATAAGTGAGGCATGGGAGCATATTTCTTTAAAATTTCCAACTCTCAAAATAATATAAGTGAATCATGACAGTTTATTTCTTCAAAATATAACCACCGCCGTTCTTAAAAAGATATAAGTGAAGTATTAGAGAAACTGCCTAGCTCAAAAGATTTAAGTGAAGCATACAGAGTATTCTAGCAAATCATGATATGCGTGTGGCTCTCTCAAAGAAGTGTGTTCAGCATGTATGATTGTGACAAACTAAATAATAAACAATGAAAAGACTCATATAATATAAGACGCTCCAAGCAAAACTCATGATATGTGACGAATAAAAATATAGCTCCAAGTAAAATTACCGATGGTCGTTAGAAGAAAGAGGAGATGCCTTTTGGGGCATCCCCAAGCTTAGTTCATTGGGCGTCCTTGAATATTACCTTGGGGTGCCTTGGGAATCCCCAAGATTTGGCTCTTGCCACTCTTTATTTCTTCATCCATCATGATCTCACTCAAAACTTGAAAACTTCAATCACACAAAACATAACAAAACCTTCATCAGATCCGTTGGTATAATAAAGCAAATCACCACTTTAAGTACTATTGAAAAACCATTCATATTTTGTTATTGCATTATAACTACAATATTCTAACTTTACCATGGCTTATACCCCCGATACAATCCGTAGATTCATCAAAATAAGCACGCAATGTAACGAAAACAAAATCTGCAAATAACAGAACAATCTGTAGTAATCTGAACTTTGACCATCCTTCTATAACTCCAAGTTTTTTGAAAAGTTAGGAAAACATGAGAAATTTGTATATCAATCATGTGTAAAAAAATCAGAATTTTACCATGCTCCAGCGAATTTTAACAATTCTGCTACTGGACGCAAAATTTCTATTAATGCACAAAATCAAATCAACTATCACCCAAATCATCCCAAAGTCTCTACTTGGCACAAACACTAATTAAAACACTAAAATACAATCATAACAGTAGCATAAAATTGCATATTTATTGAAAAATAGAAAAGAAAACAATTGGGTTGTCTGCCAACAGGCTCTTTCTTTATAGATATTAAGATAGGCTTAAGGAGGTGTTTGGTTGGTGCTATTGTAACGGTATCTGATAACGATGGTAACAGATAGTGATAAATCTTGTTTGTTTAGATTTGTCCATAATTTGATAACTCTGGTAATAGATCCCGTGCTATTAAAAACTGATACCCAAGAAATCAGGCGCAATCAAAAAATGACACGACAGTCTCTCTCTCCCTCCTGTCGACCCTGACAGCTTCTTGCCAAACATCCACGCCATGATCTCCATCTCCGCCCACCACTCCCCATGGCATGAGTAGTTTAATCGCATAGCCGAGGACAATGTTGCCAACTAGAAGCGGGCCATTGTCGACCCCCTTAGCAGAAGTGATGGATGCCCGACGAATAGGAAGAGATCGCTGCAGAGCAATGGCGTCCACGAGCAGCTCCCATGGACATGCGAGGATGGCACAGGGACCCCCAATGTACTGGTATGGATGTTGCACGGGCAAACGGTGGCATACCGCCAGCGATGGTGGATGCGGCCGCCTGGGTAGCCTCCGGCTCATCAAAGTACTGCTCCTATCTCCTAGGTGTAGCCAGACCATCGGCAAGGCGCGCAGGTCCTCGCTGCTGTATTGATTAACGTTATAGTTACTAACCAAACAGATTTGGTTTTTGGTCGATACCGCTTACAGTAACAGTGTCATTGGATTCCATTTACGTTTACATTTCCATTTCTGAACCAAACACCTCCTAAAATTTTATTGATGCTCACGTGAAAGATAAAAATTGAAGCACAAAGAGAGGATCATAATACATGTGACACATATTTAAGTCTAACAGACTTCCTATGCATAGGTATTTCATATGAAAACAAATTATCAAGACAAGAAATATCTAGCATATGCAAGGGAGAAGGATAAAACATTGACAATCTCAACATAATAAGAGGTAATTTAGTAACATGAAAATTTCTACAACCATATTTTTCTCTCTCATAATAATTACATGTGGGATCATAATAAAATTCAACAATATACCTATCATATAAAATTTTCTCTCCATGATCCACATGCATAAAAGTTTTAAAATCTTCCAAGGTAGTGGGGTTAACATCAACTAAAGTCATGACCTCTTCAAACCCACTTTTATAAAAAAGTTCATGGCACTGAACACTCTCCAAGTATGTGGGATTATTTATACCTATAGTTGACACTCTTCCAAACCCAATTTCAATATTATTTCAAACATTATTATCAATATCATATTCATCATGAGGCTTAAATAAATTTTCAAGATCATAAGAAGCATTATCACTCCAATCATGATCATTGCAATAAGTAGTAGACATAACAAAATTATTATCCCCAAGCTTGTATCTTTGCATATCATTAGCACAATTGACATTAGTAGAATTTATAATAGCATCATTCAATCATGCTTTTTATTCAAGGAGCTATCAAGTATGGGAGCAATAGAAATAATTTCATGTGTAACATAAGGAACTATAACAAGTTCATCTCCATAAGCATGATTAATATTGGCATCCTGGCCACAAGCATAGCAAGCATCAAATTCATCACAAAGAAATATTTCAAGCAAATCAATGGGATCATAATTATCTATATATTCCTGCATATCATTATTCTCTTCCAAAGCAACATACATTCTCCCAATAAATTCACTGACATAAGCATTAGAAGCATAGTTTTCATAGCAGTATTAAGTATGTAAAAAAATAGATTTGTAGAGAGTACCATCATACTTTTCAATCAAAGAATCACCTTCAAAAGCACCCTTAGAAGCAACATATTATTCAATTTGTTCAATTTCATAGTAGCTATAAACATCCTTCGCATAATAAGATAAGATTTCATAGTGATGAAACTCACATACATATGGAAGGTCTTTTTTAGGGTTATTAGAGCAACAAGTAAAATCATAAATTTCACATAGATTCCAAGCATAGCATAGTAAACAATTTTTTTGTCTCCATAAGAGTCTCCCCTTTTGAGACAAATGGTGACGCACAAAATGAGCATGCTCATCTAATGATTTTCCATCAACTAAACTAGTTGGGGTTTCAGCATGAGCACAAATGGATCGAAGATGATCCAAGTACATAACTTTAAGTGGATCCATAGTTATCTTTTAATTTTTTTTGTTTCTTTTCTGTTTTTAAGTGTTTACATGAAGGCAAAAAGTAAGCAAATGAGAAAACAAGAAAAAAAAAGGCAAATGATTTTTTTGTATTTTCGTAAAAACTTTTTAGAAGTGAGGGAGATGAAAACAAGAGGCAAAGGAAAATAAAGTAAATGCAAGGAGATGACAGTTTATGCGTAGGTACTTGATAGATGTTGATGATGTCTCCCTGACAACGGCGCCATAAATTCTTCTTGCTACTTGTGAGCTGCGTTGGGATTTCCCTGAAGAGGAGAGGATGATGCAATACAGTAGAGATATGTCTTTCCCTCAGTAATGAAACCAAGGTTATCAATCCAGTAGGAGAACCAAGCAACACTATGTAAACAACATCTGCATAAAACAACAAATACTTGCAACCCAACGCGTAGAGGGGTTGTTAATCCCTCAGCGGTATTGAGAAAGATTAAATTGTATAGGTTTTGATAAATATATCTAACAAAAATACAAAATAAAATAAATAAAAGAAAATTGCAGCTAGGTATTTTTGGTTTTAATATGTGATAGAAAATAGACCCAGTAGCCATAGTTTTCATTAGAGGCTTCTCTCGAGAAAATACCTTATGGTGGGTAAACAAACTACTGTTGGGCAATTGATAGAAAAGCAAATAATTATGACGATATCCAAGGCAATGATCATGTATATAGGCATCACATCCAAGATTAGTAGACCGACTCCTGCTGCATCTAGTACTATTACTCCACACATCGACCGCTATCCAGCATGCATCTAGTGTATGGAAAAATGGAGTAATGCTTTAAGCAAGATGACATGATGTAGACAAGATAAACTCATGTATGAATAAATCCCATCTTGTTACCCTCAATAGCAATGATACATGCGTGTCATGTCTCTTTCTGTCACTGAGATTGAGCACCGCAAGATCGAACACATCACAAACCACCTCTTCCAATGGCAAGATAAATCTATCTAGTTGGCCAAACCAAATGAATAAATCAGGGAAGAAATATGAGGCTATAACAATCATGCATAAAATAGTTCAATGAAAACTCAAATAATATTCATTAATAGATCTGATCATAAACTTACAATTCATCGGATCCCAACAAACTCGCCACAGAAAGTTATTACATCAAATAGATCTCCAAGAACATCGAGAAGAACATTGTAAGAGAAGAAGCAATCTAGCTACTAACTATGTACCCGTAGGTCTGTGGTAAACTACTCACACATCATCAGGGGAATCAAGGATGATGAAAAAAAAACCAGTGATCATTTCCCCCTCCGGCAGAGTGCCAAAAAAGGCATCTAGATTGGATCTCGTGGTTCTGGAACTTCCGGCGGCGGAAAAAGTATTTCATGGACTCCCCTGAGGGTTTTGGGATTTTTGAGTATTTACAGAGGTGTAGGTAGGTCAAAATGATGCCCGTAGGCCCCACTACCCACCAGGGCATGCCAGAGGCTCCTGGCGCATCCTAGTGCCTATTGGGCCCCATTTTCATCTTCTTGTGGCCCTCAGAAGCTTCCAGGGTCTCTTATCACCAGAAAAAATCTCCAAAATGTTTCATTGCAGTTGGACTTCATTTGGTACTGATATTTTGCAAAGTAAAAAACAAGCAAAAAACATGAACTGGCACTAGGCACTAAGTTAGTAGGTTAGTCCCAAAAAATGATATAAAGTTGCTTGTAAATGTATATAAAACATCCAAGATTGATAATATAATAGCATGGAACAATCAGAAATTATAAATTACGATGGAGACGTATCAATAACATATTCGGATTCGTCACTTTTTTTAGCAACTTTCATATACAAATTATTTTCATTTGACATCTGGATTATTTTATATGATTTTCCAAAGTTTTAACCATTTTTTGAAATTATTATATTTAGTTTAATCTGAATTGACCAATTCAATTGGACTAGTCAAAAGGGTAGGTGTTGTCCACATGTCATAGACTGTTTACTTAAACAAATAAATAAGGCTAACATATTTACAGGGGTCCTACATGTCATCTGCACATAGGCTAATCTAGCAACTAATTAATCCCTACAACTAACCTATCTCTAATTAAATAAACTAGCCAAAAGCACAGCTGACTATGCACGATGTGCTTAGACGCATGGCCATGGCCAAGCATCATCAATATATAATTGCAGCAGCAAAGCACGAGCAGTAGTAGTGCCACGTAGCAGTTAGCGAGCAGTAGAAGCAACAATAAGCAGCGACACTAGCATACCTAGCAGGAGCAGTAAGCAGCAGAAACAGCAGGGCAACAGTAGGATGTGACGCCCCCGACCCGATCATGCACTAATCATACACGCAAATGCACACGATCAAGCCTAAGGACTCACGGGAAGATATCACAACACAACTCTAAAACATAATTAAAGTCATACAAGCATATATTACAAGCCAGGGCCTCGAGAGCTCGAATACAAAAGCTTGATGACAAACAAGCATCAGCAGAAGCGTTAGATATCTGAGTACAGATATAACAGAGTTACAGATAGGCCTTTAGAAAGGCGGGGCAAAATAAAACACTACGATCGAAAGGCGCAGGCCTCCTGCCTGGGACCCTCCGATCCTACTCCTGGTCGTCAGCCAGCTCATAGAAGTAGCCACCCTCGGGATAGTAGTAGCGATCGTCAGCGGGGGCATCTGTCTCAGGGGCTCCGTCATCTGGTTGCATCAAAAGGGATATGGAGGAAAAAGAAAGCAAAGCAACCGTGAGTACTCATCCGAAGTACTCAGCAAGCAAGGATCTACACTACATATGCAGGGGGGGGGGGGGGGGGGGGGGGGGGGGGGGGGGGGGGGGGGGGGGGGGGGGGGGGGGGGGGGGGGGGGGGGGGGGGGGGGGGGGGGGGGGGGGGGGGGGGGGGGGGGGGGGGGGGGGGGGGGGGGGGGGGGGGGGGGGGGGGGGGGGGGGGGGGGGGGGGGGGGGGGGGGGGGGGGGGGGGGGGGGGGGGGGGGGGGGGGGGGGGGGGGGGGGGGGGGGGGGGGGGGGGGGGGGGGGGGGGGGGGGGGGGGGGGGGGGGGGGGGGGGGGGGGGGGGGGGGGGGGGGGGGGGGGGGGGGGGGGGGGGGGGGGGGGGGGGGGGGGGGGGGGGGGGGGGGGGGGGGGGGGGGGGGGGGGGGGGGGGGGGGGGGGGGGGGGGGGGGGGGGGGGGGGGGGGGGGGGGGGGGGGGGGGGGGGGGGGGGGGGGGGGGGGGGGGGGGGGGGGGGGGGGGGGGGGGGGGGGGGGGGGGGGGGGGGGGGGGGGGGGGGGGGGGGGGGGGGGGGGGGGGGGGGGGGGGGGGGGGGGGGGGGGGGGGGGGGGGGGGGGGGGGGGGGGGGGGGGGGGGGGGGGGGGGGGGGGGGGGGGGGGGGGGGGGGGGGGGGGGGGGGGGGGGGGGGGGGGGGGGGGGGGGGGGGGGGAATTCTAATGCAAGCATGAGAGAGAAGAAATGGCGATATCGGTATGCTCAAGGGGGGGGCTTGCCTGGTTGCTCGGTGGCAAAGGCAAGGTCGTCAACGGTGGCGTCGGGCTCCGGAGCTGCGTCGGTACCGGGAACTGCGTCGGGGTCTAACGAGAGAGAATAGGGGGAGGAAACAGTATAAATACACAGCTAACAAAGCAGCACAAAACAAGACATGGCGATAAGCCATGCCGGGTGTGTCCTAACGTATGGTTGCACGTTACCGAGGAAGAGGGAATCCATCCGGGAATGTTTTCCCGGTTCCGGACCTGTGTCAGACAGATGACCGGAGAGGGACGGTTGCATGTTCGCTATGCTACGCGGCCGAAGGGACGAGACGCGGCCGCGGGCGAGGCCACGGCTACAGCGGGCGACGACGATGGCGGCACGAGCGCACGCGAGCTAGCTCGGGCGGTAGCAGCTGCCGGAGCGGCAAGGCGACGCGGCGGAGCAGCGGGAGGCGAGGCGAGGGCCGCCGCGGTGAGGCGCGAGGCGCGGAAAGGAGGAGGACCGGGGTCCTCACCGTCCGTTGGAGGGAAGGGGGCGTCGAGGCGCGATGGCGACCGGTGGGGACGGGGGACGAGGAAGCGATCCGGCGACGGCGATGGAGATGGCGGCGGGGCCCGATGATCCGGCGACAGCGTTCCGGCGAAGTGGCGGGGACGCGACGAGCGGCGACGGCGGGACTCCAGCGACGGCGACGGGCGGTGTCGGCGGCGGCGTCGGGGACGAGGGGAGGGACGAGGAGGAGTGGGGGTCGAGGTTAGGGTTCGGTGTGGGGAGGGGCGAGGCCTATATAGGCCAGGCGCGCGGGGTGGGCCGGCCGGCTGGGCCGGCCTGCTGGGCCAGGCCCAGAGGGGGGGGGGGGGGGGGGGGGGGGGGGGGCTTTTTCTATTTTCGTTTAGTCTTTTCTTTTTATTTATTTTCCTTTACTGTTTTGCAAAATGTGGGGACCCAAATATAGTTTTGTAAAATACAAGACGTAGCCCAATAATTACAGTGCAATATTAGTCACTGCCAGAAAATAGTTTGGAGTACAAATGATTTTATTTGTATTTTATTTAATTGCAAAAGAATTAAATATTTCTGTTTTGCTGTTGTTTCTTGTTGTTTGAGTCCTTTTACATTTCCAATAAATGTTGCAATCATTTTGATAAATGCTTTGGGAATATTTGCAATATGCTGCACATTTTTGTTTTCCAATTTGAACAACTTTTAGTTTCACTTAAGTTTGAATTTCCATTTTGAATTTGGATTTGAAAAGAGATATGATCCAAATGATGTTTAAGCACTGCTGATCAGGATGACATGGCATTATCAAAAATGGATTACTGTAGTTTAACTACCGGGGTGTTACAAATCTCCTCCACTACAAGAAATCTCGTCCCGAGATTTAAGCGGGGGAGTAAGGGGAAAAGTTCTGGTTGCGAAGTTCTAACGAATCCTTTCAGTCTTGGTTGCCCTTCTCGAAGAAGTTGATTGCTTTCGTTGATGTCTTCAACTCTCTGCTTCAGGTCATTATGATGAAGTCATCCTTCTTTTCTTCAGGATCTCCATCGTACTTACGAATAGGTAAGGGACAACTGGACAATGATAGGATGCAATAGGGAGTAATCATCTGGGGCTATCCCATGAATGAACACATAAGTATCTCTCGAGTTGAACAAATAAATCACATCGAGAGCAAAGTATGAAGGTACAATACGAAGTTTCAAACGGATAGACAACCGTTCGATGTCTGAAACAAAGTGAAAAGGGTTCCCGAGCAACGAGAATAAGTATTATGCCTAGTACCAGAATTTATCACTAGGAAGGTGGCCAGTGAATTAAATACGAAGCCAAGCGTGAGGAATGACTTTTAGAAACAGGGGTGTACAGGAGTGTCAGGTTTCGATCCTGTGGAACTGTGGGTTATGGGCCCACCATGTGGGTTAAGAGTGGGAAGAGCGGCGACATCTTGTTCGGTCATGGTAGCAAGGCAGGTCAGAGGATAGCCTGTCAGTTATGTTGGCAACAATGTTGGTACCAAGGGCGAGGGACGAAGAGAACCATTTTCCTGCTCGTTGAAACGAGGCGGACCAATAGGCAAAGTTCTCGTCCATCGGTGGTTACCGAAATGTTATCAGCAGTAGAAACAGGGTCTCACTGACAGAGTGGTAGATCGGGGTGTTTTATAAGCAGGATCACAAGAAAAGGTTAAACAAACCAATGGAAAGGAAAATGTGTTTACACACGAGAATTAGGAGTGTAACTTTTCCAAAGGAAAAGTAGAGCATGATATACATGTTAGAGCAACAAGTACATCACCATTTAGATAAAGGGGCAAGAGAATTCATGATGTTATCCATACAACGGTGTTTGGATATTAGATCAAGAGACATGTAGCGTTGCCCTTCCAATGTTCTTATTGATATTCGGAATACCACTATCATGCTTCGAGGTAGCATTGATATGGTGTTTCAAGTAAGGGTTGAATCTGAAGATCACCAGAGATACGAAGGAACAATTTCAAGAATAACAAAGAACTCAATGTATGAGCAAAACATCACCAGGTGAGTGTTGGAGGAAGTCAAGGATGTGGTCGATGATAACAAAGATCATCGAGGGGCAAGAATGGCATTTCTCACCCTGAATATAACTAGCATCCCAGAAGACATCAAAAGGTTGATGTTGATCATGACACATTTGTCGAGAGGTTTCATGAGGATGCCATCAAATTGAAAATAGTGAGAATGTAATACATTGGAGAAGACTCGCAATAAGAAACATGGTTCTGAGATATTATCAAGATACCAGAGGGTAATACTCGAAAGTAGGACAGAATAAAGGTTGGGCAAGCGTATTGATCTGCAGTAGGCAAGTACTATAACTTGTCCGAGAAAAGGAATAGAAGAATATCAATATGGGAATCACGATTACAAAAGACCAGATCCCAGATATAAGATGGATTGATACCAAGGGAATAATTACTTTAAGAGAAGCTTCCATGATAGGATCTACATCGGGTCCAGGGGCATGAACACAAAGTTCAAGGTCGACTCCCACTTCTTCAATGCATCACCTGTCATTCACTTCTCGCTTTCGGGGAGCTGTAGTGTTGAAATTTTTATCTGGCAAAATACCAGAAGAGTATGACTCGTGAAAACTTTCGAGTACACACATCAATTAGGGCAAGCATAAGTTCAACCCATCGGGGCATCTTAGGAACATATACCACGAACTCTAGGAATAAATAACTCAAGCTCGGAGGCAGAGCATGTTTGACAAAAAGGAGAGGATACCATTTACCAAAGGCATTATGTATCTGGGAAGAATTCACAAGGCGGTTAAATATGAAGGACACTGTTGAATAACAATCCAACAAAGGATCTGACAGTCCATAGCGGAGATGATGTGAGCATCGGCACACAACTAGATAAAGGAAACAATGCAAAGGCATCAAATTATAGAACATCTGAATAATTTGATGCTTAGATAGCAAAGGAATTATGAATTCCAAGTCAAGGGATCAGAAGCAACGCTCTGATTGGGGATGGATAAGTTGAATAGCCTTAGGGGTACAATCGACGGCAATTTGATTGGTCGAGAACCAGCTCCAGTTAAAAATGACGACTGGGCCGGAAAGATAATTTATAAGGATCAACTGATGATTGCGGGCATTCGCACTCATGTTGAATCAATAAGTTCAAAATGACGGTGTCAAGGATACTAATGAATATTGCCAGACATATGGGAAGTATCCATAATGCAAGCAGACAAGTGTTCGCAGAGCAATAAGCTGCTAAGGGTTTCTGGAAGATCGATTAGTATTGTAATGTATCTTGTGAATCATATGAACAAAGGGGGAAAGAACGAATACTCGGTAAGTGCGAGGAATTATTCGTAGGGGGTATTCATGAGGCAAAAACTGCAGGGCAGTAAGCTCAAGGAATTGTCGGAGCAATGAAGAGCAGTTCGGGGCATCTTGTAATAACAAGATCAATAGGATTGAATGTAATAGTGGCTAGTGTATGTAGTTATCCATTAGGAGATAACAGCGGTAGGGAGTTTGCAAAGGCGGTGGACACAGGTGTCTCGGGAAAACATCGAATAGTATCTTCGGAACCTTCTGGTGAAGCAGGCGATCATCTGCAGTGAGGGGCTCTCCGGGAGAAAGTATTTACGAGAACCTAGAGTTAGAGTTAGAAAAACCATTTAACCTGAATAGATGAGAGAACAGAGTCCCAGAGTAAAGGTCGAGGAGTAAAAGATACTAATACCACCCAATTGGCGACGTGGGCCCGTAAGCCACACAGCCAGGTCAGTAAAACAGTTTTGGACCACTAGACTCAACTTCGGCCAAGGAGTTGGAAAGGGGGGCTCCTACAGGCAGCTGGCTCTGATACCAACTTGTGACGCCCCCGACCCGATCGTGCACTAATCATACACGCAAATGCACACGATCAAGCCTAAGGACTCACGGGAAGATATCACAACACAACTCTAAAACATAAATAAAGTCATACAAGCATATATTACAAGCCAGGGCCTCAAGAGCTCGAATACAAAAGCTTGATGACAAACAAGCATCAGCGGAAGCGTTAGATATCTGAGTACAGATATAACAGAGTTACAGATAGGCCTTTAGAAAGGTGGGGCAAAATAAAACACTACGATCGAAAGGCGCAGGCCTCCTGCCTGGGACCCTCCGATCCTACTCCTGGTCGTCAGCCAGCTCGTAGAAGTAGCCACCCTCGGGATAGTAGTAGCGATCATCAGCGGGGGCATCTGTCTCAGGGGCTCTGTCATCTGGTTGCATCAAAAGGGATATGGAGGAAAAAGAAAGCAAAGCAACCGTGAGTACTCATCCGAAGTACTCAGCAAGCAAGGATCTACACTACATATGCATCATTATCAAAGAGAGGCTGTATATGTGGACTGGGCTGCAGAAATGCCAGAATAGAGAGGAGGCCTAGTCCTATCGAAGACTAGCATCTTCAGAGGTCTTGCAGCAATAGAAGAGAGTAGAACAACACAGTATAAGTAATAGTAATGTTATCAACCTCACCCAGAGATCCTTTCTCGACTCCCTGCGAGAAAGCAATCCCAGAGCCATACAGTCATCAACCTCGTCCTGAGATCCCTTCTCGACTCCCTGCGAGAAGCAATCCCAGAGCCATAGTATCCAGGTCTCATCTCAGGTACTAGCTGTATCGATCGGGATACAACTCCGAGTGTCCTTTACCGTAGGACCGGCTATCGATAGAAGTGTTCTTCCCTGCAGGGGTGCACCAACTTACCCACCACGCTCGCTTAACTCCGGCCGGATACACTTTACTGGGGCATGCCCGGCCTCAGCCAAACGATACACCGCAACCCTACCTAGAGCTCAGCAGAGAGGTCCCCGTCGGACTAACCTATGCGCAAGGGGGTCTTGGCCATCGCCCCTCGCCCTCCGGGTCGTTGCGTGCCGGGCGAACCAGGCTCCACCCCTCAGGACGGTGCCGGCCCAGCCCGGCCGCCAGGCTGCACTGGACGTCTGACAGAGCTTTCGGCTGATGCTACGATGCAGAACGCCCATACTATGCCCACGTGATGGTTAGTGGGGGGGGGGGGGGGGGGGGGGGGGGGGGGGGGGGGGGGGGGGGGGGGGGGGGGGGGGGGGGGGGGGGGGGGGGGGGGGGGGGGGGGGGGGGGGGGGGGGGGGGGGGGGGGGGGGGGGGGGGGGGGGGGGGGGGGGGGGGGGGGGGGGGGGGGGGGGGGGGGGGGGGGGGGGGGGGGGGGGGGGGGGGGGGGGGGGGGGGGGGGGGGGGGGGGGGGGGGGGGGGGGGGGGGGGGGGGGGGGGGGGGGGGGGGGGGGGGGGGGGGGGGGGGGGGGGGGGGGGGGGGGGGGGGGGGGGGGGGGGGGGGGGGGGGGGGGGGGGGGGGGGGGGGGGGGGGGGGGGGGGGGGGGGGGGGGGGGGGGGGGGGGGGGGGGGGGGGGGGGGGGGGGGGGGGGGGGGGGGGGGGGGGGGGGGGGGGGGGGGGGGGGGGGGGGGGGGGGGGGGGGGGGGGGGGGGGGGGGGGGGGGGGGGGGGGGGGGGGGGGGGGGGGGGGGGGGGGGGGGGGGGGGGGGGGGGGGGGGGGGGGGGGGGGGGGGGGGGGGGGGGGGGGGGGGGGGGGGGGGGGGGGGGGGGGGGGGGGGGGGGGGGGGGGGGGGGGGGGGGGGGGGGGGGGGGGGGGGGGGGGGGGGGGGGGGGGGGGGGGGGGGGGGGGGGGGGGGGGGGGGGGGGGGGGGGGGGGGGGGGGGGGGGGGGGGGGGGGGGGGGGGGGGGGGGGGGGGGGGGGGGGGGGGGGGGGGGGGGGGGGGGGGGGGGGGGGGGGGGGGGGGGGGGGGGGGGGGGGGGGGGGGGGGGGGGGGGGGGGGGGGGGGGGGGGGGGGGGGGGGGGGGGGGGGGGGGGGGGGGGGGGGGGGGGGGGGGGGGGGGGGGGGGGGGGGGGGGGGGGGGGGGGGGGGGGGGGGGGGGGGGGGGGGGGGGGGGGGGGGGGGGGGGGGGGGGGGGGGGGGGGGGGGGGGGGGGGGGGGGGGGGGGGGGGGGGGGGGGGGGGGGGGGGGGGGGGGGGGGGGGGGGGGGGGGGGGGGGGGGGGGGGGGGGGGGGGGGGGGGGGGGGGGGGGGGGGGGGGGGGGGGGGGGGGGGGGGGGGGGGGGGGGGGGGGGGGGGGGGGGGGGGGGGGGGGGGGGGGGGGGGGGGGGGGGGGGGGGGGGGGGGGGGGGGGGGGGGGGGGGGGGGGGGGGGGGGGGGGGGGGGGGGGGGGGGGGGGGGGGGGGGGGGGGGGGGGGGGGGGGGGGGGGGGGGGGGGGGGGGGGGGGGGGGGGGGGGGGGGGGGGGGGGGGGGGGGGGGGGGGGGGGGGGGGGGGGGGGGGGGGGGGGGGGGGGGGGGGGGGGGGGGGGGGGGGGGGGGGGGGGGGGGGGGGGGGGGGGGGGGGGGGGGGGGGGGGGGGGGGGGGGGGGGGGGGGGGGGGGGGGGGGGGGGGGGGGGGGGGGGGGGGGGGGGGGGGGGGGGGGGGGGGGGGGGGGGGGGGGGGGGGGGGGGGGGGGGGGGGGGGGGGGGGGGGGGGGGGGGGGGGGGGGGGGGGGGGGGGGGGGGGGGGGGGGGGGGGGGGGGGGGGGGGGGGGGGGGGGGGGGGGGGGGGGGGGGGGGGGGGGGGGGGGGGGGGGGGGGGGGGGGGGGGGGGGGGGGGGGGGGGGGGGGGGGGGGGGGGGGGGGGGGGGGGGGGGGGGGGGGGGGGGGGGGGGGGGGGGGGGGGGGGGGGGGGGGGGGGGGGGGGGGGGGGGGGGGGGGGGGGGGGGGGGGGGGGGGGGGGGGGGGGGGGGGGGGGGGGGGGGGGGGGGGGGGGGGGGGGGGGGGGGGGGGGGGGGGGGGGGGGGGGGGGGGGGGGGGGGGGGGGGGGGGGGGGGGGGGGGGGGGGGGGGGGGGGGGGGGGGGGGGGGGGGGGGGGGGGGGGGGGGGGGGGGGGGGGGGGGGGGGGGGGGGGGGGGGGGGGGGGGGGGGGGGGGGGGGGGGGGGGGGGGGGGGGGGGGGGGGGGGGGGGGGGGGGGGGGGGGGGGGGGGGGGGGGGGGGGGGGGGGGGGGGGGGGGGGGGGGGGGGGGGGGGGGGGGGGGGGGGGGGGGGGGGGGGGGGGGGGGGGGGGGGGGGGGGGGGGGGGGGGGGGGGGGGGGGGGGGGGGGGGGGGGGGGGGGGGGGGGGGGGGGGGGGGGGGGGGGGGGGGGGGGGGGGGGGGGGGGGGGGGGGGGGGGGGGGGGGGGGGGGGGGGGGGGGGGGGGGGGGGGGGGGGGGGGGGGGGGGGGGGGGGGGGGGGGGGGGGGGGGGGGGGGGGGGGGGGGGGGGGGGGGGGGGGGGGGGGGGGGGGGGGGGGGGGGGGGGGGGGGGGGGGGGGGGGGGGGGGGTTTCCAATTTGAACAACTTTTAGTTTCACTTAAGTTTGAATTTCCATTTTGAATTTGGATTTGAAAAGAGATATGATCCAAATGATGTTTAAGCACTGCTGATCTGGATGACATGGCATTATCAAAAGGGGATTACTGTAGTTTAACTACCGGGGTGTTACATAGGATCAGCAAGCCGCAGTGCACGGGCAGCGCTAGGCGGTGACGAGGCCACCACGAGAGTGCACGAATGAGGGCCCAGGCAGCGGCACGCCAGGCGTGGCCAGGGCACGGCCTGGGCAAAGGAGGGCATAAACGGCTGCGGGCAAACAAAGATCTTTGGGAGCGGCCATGGCAATCTCAAGATGACGGCTACGGCGACGAATCATACGGGAACATGTGGGGATCGGCATAGGAGCTTATCACGGGGCTTGTGGACACCTCGGTGCCGTGGGGATGGACCAGAGCAGCGGCAACCATCGACGAGATGTGGCGGCCGTGGGCGAAGATGACGGCAATGGCAAGCGTACGATGCATCCGGACTCGAGTTCCTCGGTGGAGACGAAGGAGGCGACCGCAAGGAGGCTCTTGGACATGTCCTTAGGTGCCAGGGTGGTCGGTGGCCGCGATAACGACGATGAAGAGCTCGGTCACCGTAGAGCTCTGGAGCTTGAAATAGGGCAGAAGGGCAAGGGGGGCGACAGGGAAAGAGGACGAAATGGAAGAGGGCGATATAGGGTTTCCTAGGAATGTAGTTATAGGCTTGGGGGGGGGCGTGGTGGCCATCCACGGGCATGGCGCCCTGGATGTGCGCCACGACCTACCTTTCTCCTGTATCTACTGTGGACTAAGGCCCAGCCACAGATAGTTTTGTTATTTTCTCTTTTTTCTTTTTTTTACCTTTCGCCCTAGTTTTAAATTTTATTTTATTACAAATGAGTTTTGCTCAGCATGAAACTTCTCACATAAATAGTAGTCATTATTTTAGAGAGGCCCACAAAGTTCAAGTGGTTTGGAAACACATAAACATTTGTTTATTTTGAATTGGCTACTTCCATAGTTGTTGGACCACTATATATTCTAGGAATTTATAGAATCTTGTGAACATTTTAGTTTTACTGTTTGAAGAAATTTTTTATTTGACTTTATTTTAAATTTGAAATTGGCTTTGATTTTTTATCAAGTCACAATTTGGCTTAGCGAAACTAGATGTTGGTCACTGTAGCATAACACTTGGGGTGTTGCAAAGCTCTACATCAACCTTGATGCCCTTCCGATGGTGCGTGAGTAGTTTACCACAGACCTAGCTAAATGGATTGTTCTCTCTCTTTGATCTTCAATACAATGTTCGCCTTGATGTTCTTAGAGATCTATTCGATGTAATGACTTTTTGCGATGTGTTTGTTGGGATCCGATGAATTGTCAGTTTATGATCAGATCTATCCATGAATATTATTTGAGTTTTCTATGAACTCTTTCATGCATGATTACTATAGCTTTGTATTTCTCTCCGATCTATTTATTTGGTTTGGCCAACTAGATTGATTTTTCTTGCAATGGGAGAGGTGCTTTGTAATGCATTCGATCTTACAGTGCTCAATTGCAGTGACAGAAGGGGACATGACATGTCTGTATCATTGGTATTAAGGGGGAAAAGATGGGGTTTATTCATACATGAGTTTAGCTTGTCTACATCATGTCATCTTGCTTAAGGCATTACTCCATTTTCAATAAACTTAATACACTAGATGCATGCTAGATAGCAGTCGATGTGTGGAGTAATAGTAGTAGATGCAGAATCATTTCAGTCTACTTGTCTCGGACGTGATGCCGATATATGATCATTGCCTTGGATATCATCATAATTATTTGCTTTTCTATCAATTGCCCAACAGTAATTTGTTTACCAACCGAATGCTATTTTCAAGATAGAAGCCTCTAGTGAAAACTATGGACCCGTGTCTATCTTTTATCATATATTAAAACCAAAAATACCTTGCTGCATTTTTCTTTTATTTATTTTATTTTGTATTTTTGTCCGATCTATCTATCAAATACCATACAATTTAATCTTGCTCGTAACCGTCAAGGGATTGACAACCCCTTGTTCATGTTGGGTTGTAAGGATTTGTTGTTTGTGTGCAGGTGCTGTTAACGTGTTGTTGCTTGGTTCTCCTACTGGATTGATAACCTTGGTTCTTAACTGAGGGAAATACTTATCTCTACCGTATTCAATCATCCTCTCCTCTTCACACAAAGAATTTGTAGCCGAGGAGACATGACCAACGTCTGTCAAGTACCTTCGCATAAACTTTCATCTCCTTGCATTTACATTATTTGCCATTTGCCTCTCGTTTTCATCTCCCCACTTCTAAAAAGTTTTACAAAAATACAAAAATATTTTTTGTTTGTCTTTTTCTGTGTTTTCTTGTTTGCTCCTTTGTTTGCTTGTTATCTTGTTTGCGTAGTTACGATGTCTCAAGAAGATACAAAATTGTGTGATTTTTCTAATACCAATAATAATGATTTTATTAGTACTCTGATTTTTCCTCCCACCACTAATGCGGAGTCTTGTGATATTAATGCCGCTTTGTTAAATCTTGTGATGAAAGAACCATTTTCCAGTAGTCCTAAGGAGGATGCTGCGTCCTATCTAAACACTTTCGTTGAATTGTGTGACATGCAAAAGAAAAAAGATGTGGACAATGATATTGAGAAATTAAACTTATTACCGTTCTCACTACGAGATCGCGCTAAAACCTGGTTTTCATCTTTGCCACGAAATAGTATTGATTCTTGGGATAAATGTAAAGATGCTTTTATTGGCAAGTATTTTCCTCCCTCTAAAATTATTTCTTTTAGAAATCAGAATGTGAATTTTAAGCAATTTGATCATGAACATGTTTCCTAATCTTGGGAAAGGATAAAATTGATGAAAATAAATTGCCCTACTCATGGTTTAGGTTTGTGAATGATTATACAAATTTTTATGCGGGATTAAATTTTGTTTGTAGAAATCTTTTAGATTCCGTTGCTGGTGGCACTTCTATGGAGATTACATTGGGTGAAGCTACTAAATTGCTTGATGATATTATGGCAAATTATTCACAATGGCATACTGAAAGAACTCCGACTAGTAAAAAAGATAATTCTGTTGAAGAAATTAGTACTTTGAGTGATAAAGTTGACGCTCTTATGAAATTGGTTGCTAGTAAAAAATGCTTCTATTTATCCTAATGATGTGGCTTCGTCCACTTTGATTGAGCAAAATAACGATGTCGTAGATGTGAATTTTGTCTCGCGAAACAATTTTAATAGTAATGCTTATAGAGGTAATTTTAATCCTAGGCCATTTCCTGGAAATTCCTCTAATAATTATGGCAATTCCTATTGTAACTCTTATAATAATAATAATAATAGGATGCCCTCTAATCTTGAAGTTAATATCTATGAATTTATTAATGCTCATAAGTATTCAATACTACGATAGAAGAAAAATTGAGTAAAGTTGATGATATGTCTAGGAGCATTGATAGAATTGTTTATGATGTGGAAAATCTTAAAGCTAAAATTTTGCCACCTAAGATTGATATTAGTGAATTAATAAAAGCTCTTTATGTCTCCATGGATGAAAGTAAAGAAAGAACCGCTAAGTTGAGGGCTAAGCCAGAATTATTAGAAAAAGCTTTTTCGCCCGGTTTCTTTCATAGTAATGATGAAGATATTAAAATGATTGGTGTTTCTTCCATTGAATCTTTGTTTACTAGTGTTAAACTTGATGAGAAGGGGACTGAAGAAGATATAACTTTAGCTAGAAGGCGTCATCATAACTCCGTGGGTGAAAATCTTAATGAAAAGTTTGATAAAAGTCAGTTTGGAGAGGAAAAAACATTAACTAGTGATATGCCCACTCTTTTGGATTACAAAGAATTTAATTATGATAGTTGTTCTTTGATTCAATGTTTTTATTTGTTGCAATCCATGCTAATTTCACCCAATGCTTATGAGCAAAATAAGGCTTTTACTGAACATATTGCAGAAGCAATGATGAAACTTTGGAAGAAAAGCTAGAATAAGAGGTTTCAATTCCTAGAAAATTATATGATGAATGGGAACCCAGCATTAAAATAAAGGTTAAAAATTATGAGTGCAATGCTTTATGTGATTTGGGTGCTAGTGTTTCCACAATTCTGAAATCTCTATGTGATGTGCTAGGTTTTACCAATATAGATGAATGTTCTCTTAATTTGCACTTGGCGTATTCTACTATTAAAAAGTCTTTGGGCAGAATTAATGATGTACTTATTCTTGCAAATAGGAACTATGTGCCCGTTGATTTTATTGTGCTTGATATTGAATCCAACCCGTCTTGCCCTATAATACTTGGTAGACCGTTCTTACGAACTATAGGTGCCGTTATTAACATGAAAGAAGGGAATATAATATTTCAGTTTCCATTAGAAAAGGGTATGGAACACTTCCCTAGAAAGAAAAGTAAACCGCCATATGAATCAATCATGAGGGCTACCTATGGAACTAAAACCAAAGATGACAATATTTGAAACTATGCATTATGCCTAGCTAGGGGCATACAACAATAACGCTAGTAGGGAGGCAACCCAATAGTTATCCCTTAATTTTTTGTTTATTTTCTATTTTTCAATAAGCACACAATTATGCTACTGTTATGATTGTGCTTTAGTGTTTAAGTTAGTGTTTGTGCCAAGCAAAGCCTTTGGGATGATTTGGGTGATAGTTGCTTTGATTCTGTGCATAAACATAAACTTTTGCGTCCATTAGCAGAATTGTTAAAATTTGCTGGAGCGTGATAAAATTCTGAATTTTTTAAAATTATTGATATGCAAATTTCCCATGTTGTCCTAATTTTCAGAATTTTTGGATTTACAGAAGTATGGTCAATGTTCAGATTGCTACAGACTGTTCTGTTTTGACAGATTCTGTTTTTGATGCATTGTCTTGCTTGTTTTGATGAAACTATGGATTGTATCAGGGGGTATAAGCCATGGAGAAGTTAGAATACAGTAGCTATAATGCAAAAATAAAATAGGCATGGGTTTGCAACAATACGAAAAGTAGTGATTTGCTTTATTATACTAACGGATCTCATGAGGTTTTTTTGAGTTTTGTGTGATTGAAGTTTTCAAGTTTTGGGTGAGATCATGATGGGTGAAGGAATAAGGAGTGGCAAGAGCCTAAGCTTGGGGATGCCTGTGGCACCCCATGGTAATATTCAAGGACTCCCAAGTAACTAAGCTTGAGGATGCCCCGGAAGGCATCCCCTCTTTCTTCTACCAACCATCGGTAATTTTACTTGGAGCTATATTTTTATTTGTAACATATCATGAATTTTGCTTGGAGCGCCGTGTATTATATGAGTCTTTGCTTTGTTTGCTTTTTAGTTTGTCACAATCATCCTTGCTGAACGCACTTATTTGAGAGAGCCACACATTATTATGATTTGCTAGAATACTCTATGTGCTTCACTTAAATCTTTTGAATTAGGCAGTTTCTCTAGTATTCACTTATATCTGTTCGAGCACGACGGTGGTTATATTTTAAAGAAATACATACACTCTCATGCTTCACTTATATTATTTTCAGAGTTGATAATATTATATTTTAAAGAAATACATACACTATCATCACTAGTGGAAAAAAGTGCTAGCCACAACTCCCGTTGATGGCGCGCCATTTCCAACCAACGCCAGCTCTACTTTTCTCAAATAGTGGTGGCAGCGCCTTACTGGGTACGACATTAGTAGATGCATAGCACTGGCGTAGGAATTCCACTGTACGCCATTAGTATGTGGGCCTGGCCATCCTCCCCTTCCATGGAGTACTGCTGGCGTAGTAAAAAAACCTACGCCTACACTGTGTCTGATACTTGTGTCATAGGACGTTGTGGTAGTGTCATTAGTATTTAAGTGGGGCCCAATATCAGCTAATAGAAATTGCGCTAGCGTCGCAACTAGTAGCACGCCATAGGTATATGCAGCTCTCTATATATAGATTGATAGTTGTGCGTAGCTAGCTCATACTGTGAACATTATCTCTTATACTTTTCGTCAATCTAGCTTATTTTCTTTCTGTAGATCCTAAGTAATACACCCGGCCGTCCACTGCCCTCGACCGATATCATCTATCAATGACTATATCGATTTAATCCCAATTAATTTTCGTTTTTTCATTTTTTAGCAAAAGGTATATATATATATATTGTCATGTTGAAGACCTTTTTTGTAGGAATTGGTATGAAAAGAACGATGCTTACATATATATTTATATGCATCGAACTATAAATGAGTTCTTCAAGGTGGCGTTGGAACATATGAATGCAGAGGCAAAAAAGAGATATTATGTCCATGTAAGAAGTGCGAAAACGGAGTTTTGATTCACCCTTCCACTGGTCATGTGATGATGCACTTGTTGAAACATAGTTTCATGCCTGGTTACACATGATGGACAAGTAATGGTGAGGACGAAGAGGATGCCAGAGTCGAATGGGTAACACATGATGATAAGCCAGAAGGAGGCATGAAGAAAGTGGCTGCGCAGACAGGAAGTCCATGCAGAAGTTCTGGAAGTGAGAAGTCTTTTGTACAAAAGACAGAAAGAACTGAGCGATAAAGACTTGTCCAAGAAGGAAGATCTAGATGAGCATGCTATTGACAAACAATCTTACGTCTATCACGAAGAAGGTGAAGTCCAGCTCAAAACACGTTGTTGGGTGTAGAAAGTTCTGTCGAGAGAATTCAGAAACAACGTTGCACTTTATTTTATATATATCTTTTATTATTAAGCAGCACTTGTGTATCGACTGTATTTCAATCTTAATAAATTAAATATTCTCATGTATTTTCCGGATGTAAAATAGCTATGTGCAAAATAGCGCTAAACGAAATTTGGCGTGTGAAGATTTGCCCCAAATCGGCTAAGGGAATGGTGAAAAATAGCTATGGCGTTGGTGACGTAGCCAACGCCATAGCTAAAGTATCTATGGCCTTGGTGATGTCACCAACGCCATAGCTATTTTCAGCATCCCCTTAGCCAATTTGGGGCACATTTCATTTCGTGCTATAACCCACACTCTCTAGTTCTCTCGGGCCTCCGCCGCCACCCTCGTCGCCGCCCGCCGCCGCACCATCTCCCTTCGACTCCCCCGTCGACCTCCTTGGACGGTGCCACCGCTTCTCCTGCCGCCCTCGCCCCCTCCCCCACCGCGCCATCGCCCCCGTCCCCCAATGCTCGCTCGGCCCCCGCCCCCTCCCCGGCCGGCGGCAACCACCTCGACCTCGCCTCCGGCATCTCGGGTTGCAAAGCATCCGACGTCGCTCTGCCTAGGCGCGGAGACCACAATTCCACCGGTAAGTGACATATCTCCATTTTCTTGAAGTTCATAGACATATTTGATACAATTGGTACACAGCTATATTTTAGCCTAAATTAGTTGTATTTGTAATATTATGAGTTGTTTTGGACATGGATTTGAGGAAATGTGGATGAAATCACAAAGATATAATTGTTCATGGACATGGATTTGTCGAATTTTTGAGGAAATGTGGTTGAAATCATGTATTGTAGGTGCCAATTTGTTTGTAGGGACTGTATAGAGTTGTCAATGTTTTGTCGAAACGTTCATTAAATTCCGTTTTGTCAAATTTCTGGCAACCAATATGTCATATTTTTAGAAAAGGTCATGCCGAAATTTTGATATTTGTATATGAGTTAAGTATATGTCCTATTTGTTTGTACATGTCTGACGTGGGCTCTTCTTCGACACATTCGGCCAACGTTGAAGATGCATTTACGGACGCTCAGGGAAACGATGACTATGAAGATCTTCAGGGGGAGGATGTAAATCCAGATGAGTGCTACATCAAAGGCAGTGGCTACAAAGATGTTCCTGGTGAGGATAGTAATCCTGATAAGGACACTGGTACTGATGAAGATGATACGGATGAGTATTATGCTGAGGATGAGGAGGAGGTGGAGGATGCTCCAAAAAAAAGAAGCAGCAGAAACCTAGGAGCCAAAATGCTATCGGTACCGACAGGATTGTGGTCACTCGAGTTAACTCCACTGGTGATCCCGTTAGTCCACGGATGGCCGCTTCTCACTACAACAACGCCCTAGGTGTCATCCTCCGAGATGTCTGCTCCATTAGTGAGTCCAATATAAGGGATTCAGGCAAACAAAATCTGTGAGGACTCCTCATAAGAAGGGTGCATGCTAGATTTTTGTTTCCTGATGAGTACGACAACCTACCATACCCAAAGAATCAGGTCAACAAGCATGCAATCCATAAGTTCTCAAAGAAATTGAGTTCTTGGAAATCAGCCGCAAGAAAAGAGGTTCACGAAGGTTACTCCGTGATCAAGGAGAAGTGGCCTACCATTAGTGGAGATGAATGGAACATTTTCAAGATGCAAAATACGGACAACCCTTTGGTGCAGAGCCATTCGACATGGGGGAAGAACATGCGATCAAAGACATTAAGTAACCACACCATTGGAAGCCGTGTTTTTTTTGGAAGAAGCCCGTGTGGGACAACCAGGACTCTATACTTGCAGCAAAGGGCATCCCAAACCACTTCGATCAATTCAAAGACCCCCTCCAATATAACTATGTCAAGGGCTGATACCATTGTGATTATAAGTCAAAGGAATTTTTGATGAAGTACTGGTCAATTATACTAGCTGGGAAGGAGTGATGAAAGACGGATATCACAAGTTTGACAAATTTAAAGAGATACGCTTAGCCCACAAAACTGACTTTTGTTGCATGCAATAGTCGGAAAACAGTGATACAGACTGCTGCTACATCATCAACCACATGCAGGAGTACATATGGGAGAGATAACGCCTTAAAAAGAACTCTAACGTCATCGCATGGGGGAAGAAAATAGGGGAAATTAGCCTGGGAGATAGTAGAGATGAGTTCAAATGCATCTAGGTCAAGTTTGCTACCATCCTCAACCTTGATGTCATCCACCATGCCGGCGTTTTCAATGGCGGCGCACCTGCCAGCTCGGAGGACATAAAAACTCATCTTAATAAGCAGGGTCGTGATGCTGACGGACCGGTGTATCTTGCATATCCGATGAAGAAATACATTAATGATCCTCATTATTGATGTAATAGGATAGTGACAACTAGCTATGCTATTGTGGTTCTGTAAACTACTCGATCAGCTACACATGTCATTTTGTCGTCTTAACGTACTTCAAAACTTTGCCTAGCTATCTTAATTTTAAGTACTACACATAATTATCGTGGATGTATTTTAATTAATGTTACCTAGCTAAAAATATTTTTGATCTTAAAAAATGCTGCCATGGCACTGTTTTTCAGCTGACGTGGTAGCATTTTTCCTATGCTTTCAAACTAAGTAGTGGCGTCGGAACGATATGCAACGCCTCTAAGGTTTCTCCATATTTATGTCGTGTGGAGATGTACCAACGCCATAGGTATATATGATATTACCGTCGTGCCTCTTTAAACATTGCTGGCGTAGGCACCAATGCCACCGCTATATTTTAACACTGGCGCCATATTGATGGCGTCAGGCTCCTACGCCAGCAAGGCACTTTTTGGCATGCCATAGCTAGGCTTTTCTGCACTAGTGCATGCTTCACTTCTATTATTTTGAGAGTTGATAAGATTTTAAAGAAATATTTGCACTCTCATGCTTCACTTCTGTCGTTTTGAGGGTAGATAATAGTGATGGTCATTTGCGCAAGTTATGAATTTGGTCCCAATGTGATGAATATCCAAGAGGGATATAATAAAAACTTTCTTATAGATCATTGGATGTGATAAGCTTGATTCCTTGCAATAGTTTTGTGATATGAAGATGATAATATGTGAGTTATGCTAGTGAGTAATTGTGCTTTAGTAAGAATATTGGTGTTAAGGTTTGTGATTTCCTATGCATGCACGTAAAGTCAATAGTTATGCAACAAAGTTACATCCTACTTATGGTGCATTACTCAGTGTTAGTTATGTTCAATGCATGTTTATTACCATTTTCATTTTTTGATTGGTCGCTTCTCAATCTATTTGCTAGCGTCCACTTGTACTAAGCAGAAATGCTGCTTGTGCATCCAATTCCTTAAACCTAAAGGTGTGCCAAATGAGTCCACCATACCTACGTATATGTTGTATTTTCATGCCATTTCAAAGTAAATTTGCATGTGCCAACTCTAATCATTTAAAAAATATTTTTCGTTAATTATGTTCCATGGTCGTTTATGACCGTTTTTGCTTTTTGGTTCGTTTCTTCTCAATCTATTTGCTATCCTTCCCTTGTACTAAGCGGAAATACTGCTTATGCATCCAACTCCTTAAACCCAAAGTTGTGCCAAATGAGTCCACCATACCTACCTATATGCGGTATTTCCATGCCGTTCCAAGTAAATTTGTATGTGCCAACTCCAATTTTGAAAATGAATTTTCTTTTTGCGTGCCCATACTGCTCATGAAGCGGCAGGGGGTGGTATTATTTTCCATGCTTGGTATTTTATTCTCACATGAATGCTTATTCACTTGTCATTGCACGAGAGTGTGGCAGGTAATAGGGATGCCTAGTCCCAGAATGAAAAAAATAATCAAGAAACTTCTCTCTCGGATAGGGCTAGCCATGGATTGTGAAAGCATGGTGGAAAGGAAATAAACTTTACTTTCTATATGGGAACCGCCTATAATTTGTCTAGCATGGAAGATATTGGGAATTCTCGGTCATTTTCATTGACAGGAAAAGCATGCCTATCTCAAAAACAATTTTATCTCTATTTAAAACTTTGAGGTGTGGCACCTCTGTAAATATCTGCTTCCCACTGCGAAGGGACTATCTATTTACTTTTATGCAATTTTTAGTTTTATTTGAGTATCCGTCTTCTATTATAAAGCACCAACTAGAGAACACTTTTTTCATAATTGTGCATTGAATGTAGCTAATGTTGAGTGTGTTTCATGAATGGATCAATGACTGAGCATAATTGGGTAGCGAGAACTTTCTTTAGTGTTGATATTTTGAAAGACATGGTTGCTTGTGGGTATGCTTGAGTATTGATGTTTTCATGTCAAATTATAGACTATTGCTTTGAATCACTCAAGTCTAAATATCCATGATGCAAAACAAAAGACTATATGATGAATGTGATAGGTAGCAGTCCACATCAAAAATTCTATTTTTATCATTTATATACCTACGTGAGGACGAGTAGGAATTAAGCTTGGGGATGCTTGATACGTCTCCAATGTATCTATAATTTTTTATTGTTCCATGCTATTATAGTATCAATCTCGGATTTTTTATATGTCATTAAAGCAATTATATATCATTTTTTGGGACTAAGCTATTAATTAGTGCCAAGTGCTGGTTGCTGTTTTTGCATGTTTTTGGCTTTAGAGAAAATCAATATCAGACGAAGTCTAAGCGGAGAAAAAAACTTTGAATTAATTTTTTCTAGACGAGAAGAGACCATAGAAGTTTCAGGAGAAGGCCAAAAGAGCCATGAGGGAGCGACAAGCCCTAGGGGTGCACCCCAGGAGGGCGCCCCGCCAGGCTTGTGGGCCCCGCGTGGCACATCTAACCCCAATTCCACCTCTATAAATACTCAAATATTCCCTTGACATCAGAGAGACACCCAAAATACTTTTTCCGCCACCGCAAGTTCTAGAACCACGAGATCCCATCTGGAGGCCTTCTCCGATACTCTACCGGAGGGGGAATCTATCACGGAGGGGCTCTACTTCGACCTTTCTTCCCTTCCGATGATGCGTGAGTATTTTACCACAGACCTATGGGTCCATAGTTAGTAGCTAGATGGCTTCTTCTCTCTCTTTGATCTTCAACACAATGTTCTACTTGATGTTCTTGGAGACCTATTCGATGTAATGACTTTTTATAGTGTGTTTTTTGGGATCCAATGAATTGTGAGTTTATCATCAGATCTATCCATGAATATTATTTGAGTTTTCTATGAACTCTTTTGTGCATGATTAGTATAGCTTTGTATTTCTCTCTGATCTATTGATTTGATTTGGCCAGCTAGCTAGATTGATTTTCCTTGCAATGGGAGAGGTTCTTTGTAATGGATTCTAATTTACGGTGCTCAATCCCAGTGACAAAAGGGGACATGACATGTCTGTATCATTGCTATTAAGGGTACAAAGAAGGGGTTTATTCATACATGAGTTTATCTTGTCTACATCCTGTCATCTTGCTTAGGGCGTTACTCCATTTTCTGTAAACTTAATACACTAGATGCATGCTGGATAGCGGTCGATGTGTGGACTAATATTAGTAGATGCATAATCGTTTTGGTCACCTTGTCTCGGACATGATGCCTATATATGATCATTGCCTTGGATATTGTCATAATTATTTGCTTTTCTATCAATTGCCCAATAGTTATTTATTTACCCACCATATGCTATTTTCAAGAGAGAACCTTTTATTGAAAACTATGGCCCCTGGGTCTACCTTTTATCATATACTAGATGATAGCCCGCGCGTTGCTGCGATACCTTTTGCTTCCTTGAAGAACATACATTGGATGAAAAGGAAATATGGCTTGAAATGTTAAAAAAAATCCATTTACATTTGACATGCTCATGTTACATATTTAAATGTGGAACAACATTTGCCAGATATAAAAATATTTATCACTGAGGTAAAGGAATTCCTCTTGGCAATAGTTAGGTTCGCTTGTAAGAGCATTATTGCCGTACTCTTCATTGGCCTACAGTGAGTTCAGATGAATTATTTCTTCACCTGTACAGAAATGTCCAAATTCATGTAGCCATGTTTTAACCACTGGAAAAAGGGACATAAGATGGCTATATGACAACTTAAACCTAATCATCGTGTCACCAAGCGAGAAATGACTCGCGAACTCATATATACATTATTCATGAGCATCCCTCCATTCATTTACCATATACATCTATGTTTCATTGTTGTGACATAGGAAATCATATATCACAATTTACCATCAAGTCTAGAAGAACAACCGATAGCACATGTATCTTAGGATGGAAAATAATACAAACCTTGATTCATCTATGAACATAGTTATAGAAGGCATAAAAATAGCAAATCAAATAGATTAGGATAACCTGATGGTAAGTAGCAAGATAATATATAAGGGTTGGGAATGGAGCCATAGTGGAATTAGGAACAACCTATTGTGAATCAAATGCAGTGAGAGTTCGATTGAGGTACCAACAGAGGCCAGGAACTCCAAATTTCTCTGAGCCCTATAGCTTGTATGAGAAAATAAGTAGCACGACAAGCTTAATTTCATAAATTTAATCAGGGATTAAGATAAGGGAGTAACTACCTGTTGGTGGGAAAGCTTTTCGGCACCATCAATGGAAAGACAGAAGTATTGTGGTAACCCTATATCGGATATCTGACCAATACATTTTTGTAATCAAACAATATCATCACCATGGCCCCAAACGCACCTATTATTCTTTGTGTAATCATAGGCCTCAGCAATTTCTTCTCAACTATGATGTAGTTTTAATCAATAATAACTGAACCAAGAGATGTCATCTTTAGGTATCTACTGAAACTTTGATCCTAACTTCAAATTAAGTACAGAAGTGACTACTACTATGCGTGTGATATCATTAGGATGGAACATGAAAAGTACTGGGACTTCTTTTTTTGAACTTAGGTTGTGAATTCATATGTACTCCAAACATTCGACCAACAGGATCCAAATCCCTACGCACCAGAATTACGATGTCAACGGACAACATGTTGTAGTAGGAGTAATAGAGGGATCATACATGTTGCCATGTTGGAAATTCAGATAAAGTTAAATCCAGTGGCTGTTGTCTCAGCTGTTTCTTCCCAACTTAACATATTTTTATCAATAATATCTGAATCAAGATGTGTTGTCTTTAAGTATCTATATACTGAAACTTCAATCCTGACTTCAAATTAACTACTAAAGTGGTCCAAGAAATGAACATAGTTATCAGATCAATGACCCAATATTGAAACATACCAGATTAGCCAAGATAATTTAGCGAACAAGGAGTTGTTGAACCGTCCTATGGGCCGACGGCGATGGCGAGCATGGTGACTGTGGCGGGGTGCAACAATGGTATCCTCATTCGCCAATAGCTACTTCACGTCCCACCAGTTCTTTTGTACCTAACTGCACACATGCCACGTGACGGAGAGGTCAGATCCAGACGACTGGAGATGCCGAGATAGGTCGGGTGAGATGCGAGAGAGTGGTGTACCATAATGCCCTCGATGGACTGGACCATGGAGAACCCAAGAACCTCGGAGCAGGTAGTTGCTGAATATGTCTAGGTTAGACGTGGGCGATGCCACAGGCGGTGGCTGCTTGCTAGAGGCGTCGTCTCCCACTGATGGCTGGCTCGTAGAAGAAGGTTCCAGCTTGGCTCTGCCTCCTCCAGACCTGTACCGGCAGGCGACGGGGGCAACACTGCTTATAGGGGAATCAACCCATATGTTATTCCCACATGAATTTGGAGGAGATGAGGAACATGATGGGATTTTTTTCTAAATAAAGGAGAGGAACGGAGCGGAAGAAGAAGAGATAAACTTTGAGACATTTAATTGGGGGCATTGACTTGGCCATAGCACTTCAGTACGTGATCACTATAGGCTATAGCTTGCTACAAAAAATCCCATTGAAATGAATAAAAAGAGAAGCCGCCTCCCAGAAAAGTGGAATGGTGAACGCATCGTGACTGTCACGAAAAAAGGTCTCTCGGAGATCAGGAGGCACAACCGTTTTTTTCAGGGAGTTCGGCTATTCGGCTGCATGGTTGCGGTTGGAAACGGAACCATTTATGCGAACAACGCTGCTATTCCTTTCTGAAAAGTTGTTGATGTGGCATGAGTGCTGAGATAACATAGCTGAATGTTGAGATGATGTGGATAGCTTGCATGTAAAGATAAATAGGATAGTGGGGATTAATCTCTTAGGTATATAGGATTAAAACCAAATATACCTTGGTGCGTGTTTCTTTTATTTATTTCATTTTTTATTTTTGTTCGATCTATCTATCAAATACCATATAATTTAATCTTGCTCGTAACTGTCAACGGATTGACAACCCCTTGTTCGCGTTCGGTTTCAAGGATTTGTTGTTTATGTGTAGGTGCTGCTAACGAGTTGTTTCTTGGTTCTCCTACTGGATTGGTAAACTTGGTTCTTAACTGAGGGAAATACTTATCTCTACTGTACTGCATCATCCTCTCCTCTTCGGGAAAATCCCAATGCAGTTCAGAAGTAGCAGGTGTCGGTGTCAAAACCGGCGGATCTCGGGTAGGGGGTCCCAAACTGTGCGTCTAAGGTTGATGGTAACAGGAGACGGGGGACACGATATTTACCCAGGTTCGGGCCCTCTATATTGAGGTAATACCCTACTTCCTGCTTGATTGATCTTGATGAATATGAGTATTACAAGAGTTGATCTACCACGAGATCGAGATGGCTAAACCCTAAAAGCCGAGCCTTTATGACTATGGTAATGAGTATCTCCCTCCTCCAGACTAAGTCCTCCGGTTTATATAGACACCGGGAGGATCTAGGGTTACACAAGGTCGGTTACAAAGGAAAGGAATCTACACATTCGGTCACCAAGCTTGCCTTCCACGCCAAGGAGAGTCCCATCCGGACACGGGTGTAGTCTTCGGTCTTCGTATCTTCACAGCCCAGCAGTCTGGCCCATGGCTAACAGGCCGGACGCCCGAGGACCCCCTTAGTCCAGGACTCCCTCAGTAGCCCCTGAACCTTGCTTCAATGACGAGGAGTCCAGCGCGCAAATTTGTCTTCTGCATTGCAAGGCGGGTTCCCTTCTTTCCGGATACTTCACAATGTTCTTCGGATGATCGAGTTCGGCTCGGCAGCACGAGCAGCATATACTTCCACATAGGGCATAATAATTTATAAGTCCAATCCTCCGGCAACTTTTTACAACATGACATCATGTCAGTCCGGTCATTATTTTGAACCGTTGTTTCGCCTGCGGCCCCACGTTCCAAGACGCGGTTGTCATTGGCACGTCTTATCCAAGCAGAGATCGTGTCCCCTTATTAAGGGATTCTTTTATCGACACAGACGTGGGTAACCCAACCGTCCTTAGGGTACAACTCCTTGGGAATAGGCAAATTTTAAGGCTCGGGAGGAGGCGTTCGATATTCCCAGCCTTTATAAAGGGGCACATACCCGCCTTTCCTCTCCACGCTTGCTTCTTCCTCGACTCTTACTACCTCGAGTTCCAACACCCAGGGTTCACCCTCCGCAAGCCTCAGTCATGTCCGGATCCAGCCGTCAAGGCCGGTGGGTGGCTTCTTCTGTCACAGAGGAGGATATCGCGAAGCTTCGGGAGGCAAGATATCTGACCGTAGAAATCCTCCATCGGCTTCCCACGGAGGGGCAGGTTATCCCTACCCCTAGATCCGGCGAGAGGGTCGTGTTCGTTTCCCACTTCCTCCGAGGATTAGGGTTCGCCCTTAATCCCTTCGTCCGGGTGCTCATGTTCTATTATGGACTAGATTTTCACGATCTCGCCCTGAACTCGGTTCTTTTCATCTCGGTGTTTATCGTCACATGCGAAGCCTTCCTCCGAACTCCTCCACACTTCGGCTTGTGGCTCAAGTCCTTCAATGTGAAACCACAAATGATAGAGGGGGAGCAGGCGGAGTGCGGTGGTGCCTTAGTGAGCAAGCTTACCAGCGCTATTTGGCTAAAGGATCTTTCAAAGAATCTTCCGACTTATGGCAGCAGGAGTGGTTCTATATCACCGAGCCCCGCGGTTCCAAGTGGGCAGCTACGCCTGCGTTTCGACCCAGCCCCCCAATTCAGCTTGCATCATGGATTAACAAGGGGTTGGACTGGGGATCAGTTGACGAGGTGCGGACTCTGCAAAGTCGCATCTGAAGCCTCATTGAGAAGGATATCGATCTTGTCAATGTTATTCAGGTAATGCTAGTCCGCCAGACCCTGCCGTGCCAGCAACGGCCTCTCCGTATGTGGGAGTTTAACCCAGAAGTCCCACGGACTCTTCAGCACTTCTTCGGCACTACGCACGAAGGAATGTGGAAATTATTTTTCGGGAAATGAAAACAATGGCCGGACTCCACCGAATATACCAGCCTAGACTACAACCATCCGGATACCCCGGTAAGTACTCGTCTGCCGAACACCTCATAATCAGATATCCTGTGGTAAGACACTGAGCAAACCATCTTTTTCCAGGGCTGGATAAAGAAAGTGGAACAGATTAGGTGTCCGGCCCCTCTTCCCGAAGACTCAGCGGACCCCGTGTTAACAAGGATGCTGGCACCGGCACCGTACCAGGTGCCGGTAGGGGAGGGCAAGGTGGAGAGTGAGAAGACCCGGGGTGACCTTCGTTTCGAAGGTAAATTAGATACTGAGTCCGGAGAAATTGACATTTCCTCGCCCGAAGACAAAGGCGAAAGAGAAGCAAGTAGTCCTTCTCCATTCAGGAAGAAAAGGGCCGCCTCCGAAGGTTGGGAGGGGCGGTCTCCTAAGAGGGGCAAGATGCCACCGTCGAGCAGCTCGGGATTGGAAGGCGACGCCGTTGAACAACTCTGTCATGAGGACAAGCCCTCAACCAAATCGTAAGTGAATCCGGGGTGCTTTGATAGCATCCCGCTTCTTTCCTGTTACCGAAGAGACGTGTAACGTGCCTGTGTATTTTTACAGTTCGGCACAGAGTTTTTCTGGGCAATCCTCTTCTTCGCGAGATCTCCCAGAGATGATGGAAAGCGAGATGCCTCCCCCGACCTCCTCGCCCAATAAGGCGGACGACTCCGAAGTGTCATCTCGGAGGGTTTTTGTTGATCAACAAGCGGTGCAGGAGATGAAAGAGGCAGTACCCGAAGGTGAACCTCCGGTCGTCCGGGATTCGGGGGCCAATAATGAAGGCCCCGGACTGTCCAGTTTTCAGCCAACGATGATTCTGGAGACGGGTGAACAGGTTCCTTCAAAGGATGGTCGTGCTCCTACATCGGCTTCCGGAGACCCGGCGGCGCCGGATATGTTGAGGGATATGCTACGAAAAGCATCTGTCTCAGGGGAACAGCGTACCTTGGTGGGTACGGTGGTTGAGAAGATTCTGTCCGCGAAGAGCGGATTGAATGAAGCCTTCATGAGCCTGCTAAGAGGCTTCGAGGTTTGTGATGTAATGTTTTCAACTATAGCTTATTTGCAAAGATGCATCTGTGTATAGGTAGTAGCCCCTGAGACTCGGGTTGGCTTCCCATGGGTGGCGAACGGAGGATCAAGAAGAAATATTCAAGGACTAATCTTATTAACTGGAACACAGGCTGCTTCCCCCTGGCTACTTCCCGGACTACGGATATTGCCGAGCTGCAGCGGAAGCTTGATGTGGCAGGGGATGACATTGCGTTAATCAATATGCGTCTTGACAAGTCGCAAGGTATGTATTCGGAGAAGTCCTTTCACATATATTTTTGTAATATAAGCATGACGCTGAAAGTAATATACTGGGATATGCATGGCTGCAGATGGTGCTGCCACCGTTGAGATTCTTTGGGCGGAGCTGGCCCGGGCCAAGGAGCAGGCCCGGTTTAGTAATGCGGCTGCCGAAAAGGCATCGGCTGAGTTAAAGGCCGAACAAGCTGCTCGGCGCCAAGACGAGGAGAAGATATCCACGATGGCGCTCGAACTAAAAAATGCTACTGGCCGCTGTGAATTTCTTGAGAAGGAGAATGAAGCCAAAATGGCTGAACTTGACAAGGCCCTACGAGAGGCGAGAGAAGCGCGGTCTGAATCCAGAGCAGCCCGTGAGGAGATTCGGCAAGCTAGGGAGATTGCGGCCGGTAAGCCCTTTTTGCTACAGGCTAAGTTCGGCAATCCGAACTATGCTCAGCTTAACCAAGTGTGGAGTTCTCCGGATGAGTTTTTAGACTTGCCGAAGAGTTCTTCCGATGCTACGCAGTTTTACCAAGCGCGAGAGGGGTATGCGATGGAGAAGCTTTTCTGGTCACAATTTGGCGTGTCAAAGCGCCCTCTGTTGCTGAATGAACAGATGTCCCAATGGGCCAAGCTTCATAGGATATCCGGTGCTGCCATGAAGAACGTCATAATCCGGCTGTGGCCGACTGAGCCTATTCCGAATAGCTACTTCGGCTTGGTGCAGCGGCTTGTTGATGCGGGGCCACGTATCGACGCTGTGAAGCGGTCGGCGTGCATTGAGGGTGCACAGATGGCCTTTGCCCGTGTCAAGACATTCTGGGGGAAAATGAAGGCCATCGATGTTGCGGCAAAGAGTCCACACAAGGGCAAGGACCGTCACGCACCGGAGCATTATTTTGAAGACGTCTTAGAGGCTGCCCGCTTGATAGAGGGTCAATGCTCGAAAGACATAATATTCGAGTGAGGTGTATGGGAATTGTAAAAGACAAATTCATAGTTAATTTATTTTTATGTTTTGCTCGAAAGCTTGTGTTCCTCCTGTGCGGCCGTTTTATATAATCTGAAAGTTTTCCAATCAACGGCTTCAGCCCCCTCGTAGGAAGTACGGGGGTGTTCGGAAAAGCATTTGATCACTCTTGACCCAACGTCTTGGTCCATGAAGGAGGTGATAATGCGGCGAACCAGGCAATCAGACTATAGGGCGTTAACACTTTCACTTAGCCATAGGAGTTTTATAGGGGGGACTACGATATAGCCCCTGGTATGTGTACGGCTTATTCCAATATGGTGCGTTACATATATGACCTGAAGACGGAGGGAATCGCGACAGATTCCGATAAGTCATCGAGTGGTTGACCAGCTCTCGCAGCATCACGACAGTCGGTTTTCGGCTTTCTCTACTGAGGTGCTTGACCAGATGAACTGGAAGCATAATCACAGTAGTTCTCCCTTTACTACCCTAGCCGATAGAGCAGAACGTAAGGTAGCAAGCACAGGAGCCGGGCAACCCAACCATTGACCCAAGACATGATTCGGAGCTGATGCATATAAGGCCAAACTCGCGACGCCGAAGTACGCTATAAAGCTGTTCGGACTTTGTTGGCAACACATTTGTTCCCATACCGATCCCCTGGCAGGTTATGCCGAGGTATGTCTGTGAAACAGCTATAGGGGCCAAATTCATTTATGAAAAAGAAATGAATGATTAATGCAGATTATGCTTACTGGGACCTGAGTGATATGCCAATGGTTACTTTGTAGGTAGAAAGACCACAATACCAGCTATTTGACATGCCCGGGGTCGAAGGCGGAGGAAAAAGGCATATTACAGGCTCGAAATAAAGAGCGCGGCCTACAAAAAGTTATTTTGGACCTCCTGTCGCATGTCTGCGTCGCCTGTCCTCGGCGAGGGGAATCCTTGACGGAAGTAGCCCCTCTTAGGTGAGTGTACGGATCCAGACTCTGATAGAGTCAGTTAGATGTTTGTCCTTTGCGTCACCTGTTTTTAAGAGATAATGAAGAAAGAAAGAGTAATGTAGATAAAAAATATTACGGGAATGCTTGCAGGCTTGTCCGTATTGTACTTCTGCCGATGCCCATGGTATCTTAAGTGCGTAGTGATGTATGCGCGATACAAATTTCGCGGGTATATGAGGTGGGCGGCGGAAGCCGAACTGCTATTTCCGCTCCGGGATTGGTCGATCCTCGGGGGGAAATTGCTTCTGACCCTCGGTATTTGGTTGGTGAATCTCTTCGTCGTCCCTATCGCCTGGCGGCCTCCTCCCCTTGTGTTCGGCGTTGAGCTTGCCGGCCTGCTTGAAGACCCAACAGCTTCTGTTGGTATGATTAGCTGGTTTATCGGGGTGGCCGTGAATCTGGCAGGGTCGGTCCAATATCCTGTCTAGGTTGGATGGTCCATCTCTGTTCGCCTTGAATGGCTTTTTCTGTTGACCGGGTTTGGGATTGCTGAATCCGGCGTTAACCGCTGTGTCGCGTGATCTTTCATTATCATTGCGACTGTTGTGTTTGCTTTGTCGTGGCTTGCCATTGCCGTCTCGGATTTTGGAAGTGCCCGAGTCACTGGCCCTGTTGCTTCTACGAGCGAGCCAGCTGTGTTCTCCCACGCAAAAGCGGGTCATTAGAGCGGTAAGGGCTGTCATGGATTTAGGTACTTCTTGGCCGAGGCGGCGTGCAAGCCATTCATCCCGGACGTTGTGTTTGAAGGCCGCAAGGGCTTCCACGTCCGAACAGTCGACGATTTGGTTCTTTTTAACTAAGAACCTAGTCCAGAGCTTCCTGGCTGATTCTCCGGGCTGCTGGACAATGTGTCTTAAGTCATCGGCATCCGGTGGCCGGACATATGTTCCTTGGAAGTTGTCGCGGAAGGCGTCTTCCAAATCTTCCCAGCTGCCAATAGAAATTTCTGGCAGACTGTATAACCAATACCGAGCTGGTCCTTTGAGTTTTAGTGGTAGGTATTTGATGGCATGAAGGTCACCTCCGCGGGCCATGTGGATATGGGGGAGGAAGTCCTCAATCCATACCGCGGGATCCGTTGTTCCGTCGTATGATTCGATATTCATGGGTTTGAACCCATCTGGGAATTCATGCTTCATTACTTCGTCTGTGAAGCAAAGGGGGTGTGCGGCGCCTCTATATTGGGCCACACTGCGACGTACCTCCGATGGGGTCCATTTGCGGTTTTTGGCCCGGGCGTGGCTAGGTTTGTCACGTCCGAATAGGTAGCCGTCGTCGCGTGTCGAGGCACGTCCTCACGATCCGTAGATTGATCTTGTGTGTCCTGCTCTGCTGTCCAAGTCCTGTCGAAGGTCGTATGTACAACCCCGAGCTGTTTTATTCTTGCCTTTACAGCGAGGTGGGGCGGTCTGGTGTTCGGCTTGAGTTGCCGCTTTATCCGGACCAAGTTGTGGTCGGCCTGCCGCATTGTGCGATGATGGTACAGGCTCCAGTGCCTCGTCATCGAACTGAGGTAGCAATCTATGCTTCGGGTAACTTTTGGCTGGGCCACTAAGGCCATATTCTTCGGTGGCCAAGACTTCGGTCCATCTATCATTGAGCAGATCTTGGTCTGCTTGAAGCTGCAGCTGCTTCTTTTTCAGGCTCCTTGCAGTGGCTATTAGCCGGCGTTTAAAGCGCTCCTGCTCGAGAGGTTCCTCAAGCACGATGAAATCCTCGTTGCCGAGGCTCTCCTCTTCCTCGGAAAGCGGAAGATAATTACTGTCCTCCGAGTCTTCATGTATGGCCTGTTCATCAGGGCTGACTTCCCCCTTGTCCCGTTCCTCCTATTCGGAGGTTACCTTGATGGGGTCTTCATTGTTTTCGGCATCGTCCGGAGTATTATTTTCTCCGGTGCCAGCATTGTTGTCTCTTGAACGACGTGACTTAGAGCGGCACCGAAGACGCCGGCATTTTTGCTGTGTCTCAGGAGGTTTATTCTCAACTGGATTTTCATTGTCATCGTCGTTGGTTGTTTTGGGTGTGTCCACCATGTACACATCGTACGAAGAGGTGGCCGTCCCGCGTCCAGTGAATGGCGGGTTTTGGCCCTGCTCCTCGTCGGCATCGTCATCCATACTGACGATGTCTTCGGAGCCATAATCAAGCATGTCGGTTAAGTCCTCGACAGTGGCTATGGAGTGGGTGGCGGGTGGGAAGCAAAATTCCCCATCATCAGCCCCTAGTTCGAACCGTACATAGTTCGGCTGTGAGTCCCCCGCCAAGGATAGGTTCTTTAATGATCTTAGCACATCGCCCAAGGGCGAGTGCTGGAAGATGTCTGCGGCGCTGAATTCGAAGATCAACAAACAATCACGTTCGGCATCCGCGGACTCACATGGTTCGGAACTTACACCCAGAGATGAATCCGGGGTTCCGGTGACACAAATATTGTGTGAGTTTAAGTCCGTGTGCGGCTCCAACGCCGGGGAATCTGTGGCCTCCATGGTGGGGTTGAGCCTCCACTCTTTGGACAGCGCTGTATGCTCCGGATCTAAGGCCAGAGCTGTTACAGGAGCTATCTCCTAGATACGGTTTGGCGACAGATCTAGGTCATGTTCATCAAGGTGACCAGGAGCGGTTGCCGCGGTCTCGAATCCGGCGAAGATCAAACCTCCACGGATGTCCGCGATGTAGTTCAAGCTCCCGAATCTGACCTGATGGCCAGGGGCGTAGCTATCGATCTGCTCCAGGTGGCCAAATGAGTTGGCCCGTAGTAAGAAGCCGCCGAATATGAAGATCTGTCCGAGGAGAAAGGTTTCTCCTTGGACAGCGTCATTGTAGACGGTTGAAGGGGCCATCGAAACCTTTTGGGGACGGCAGAGTGGAACTCTCAATGAAAGCACCAATGTCGGTGTCAAAACCGGTGGATCTTGGGTAGGGGGTCCCGAACTGACACGATGTTTACCCAGGTTCAGGCCCTCTCTATGGAGGTAATACCCTACTTCCTGCTTGATTGATCTTGATGAATATGAGTATTACAAGAGTTGATCTACCATGAGATCAAGATGGCAAAACCCTAAAAGCCTAGCCTCTATGACTATGGTAATGAGTATCTCCCTCCTCCGGACTAAGTCCTCCGGTTTATATAGACACCGGGAGGATCTAGGGTTACACAAGGTCGGTTACAAAGGAAAGGAATCTACACATTCGGTCGCCAAGCTTGCCTTCCACGCCAAGGAGAGTCCCATCCGGACACGGGTGCAGTCTTCGGTCTTTGTATCTTCACAGCCCATCAGTCCGGCCCATGGCTAACAGGCCGGACGCTCGAGGACCCCTTAGTCCAGGACTCCCTCAGCAGGTAACTGCATCATGGCGCCATGCCCGACACAAGCACAGGAATGATGGCAGCACGAACGTACATGATCATGCGCCAGCCCTCAATGCTGGTAGCCCACGCAGAGGGACGTGAGCAAAGCGTGACGTGGCCACTTCAACCATGAGCAACCACATGCATAGAGCAGTTGAACACGCAGGGAATGGTCGTCTACAAGCCGGCAGACAGTTGCGAGTCGGCATCATGATGTGAAACTTCCTCGCATCCGCATCACATGATGGGCGAATAGTCGTTCATGACGCTGCGTACAGAGCCGGCGTGTTCTTGATAATTAAATCACAAATGTTTTTTATTAACCGTATGTGTATGTGTCATTTCGTCTTCTTCTCACACGTCTTGTCATGCCGCTGCTGCAAAAGACTTTGAGCACAAGCTTGAGCACCGCATAGGCGTTCTTTTGGCCAAATGGTGGCTCGAAGAGGCGCCAATGAATTGTTTGTGAGCCCGTTCCCGTGCAACCGCACAGGATCTTATGCACAGCCGTGCAACCTTGCCGCTCAAGTTGGTGAAATCCCATGGCCTGCTATATAAACCCTCATGGCCGGTGAGTCCTGCATCACATTTTCTCCTCCCTCCCCATAGCGTATCTCGTCTGCTTCTCCCACAATCGCCAATGGCACCAGTCCATCATCATCGCTCAGCCACTCCACCGTCATTAGAGGACAACTGCAGCTGGGAGGCTACACCATGGCGGCGGCGCAATCCCTAGTGTTGTGTACTGCGTGTGGCGTCCCTGCTCGGTGTGTGCACAACACCCACCACACGCTCTGCCACCGCTTCCCACTGGCAGCCGTTGCCAGTAGTGGTTGCCTCCATCCCATCGTCTGTCACCGGGGCCGCCACAACACCGTCGAAAGCTAGGGCCATCGCCCGCTCCGCCACCGCAGCCCGAAGGTGGGGGGTGGCCATCATGGCTCCCACCCCACTGTCAGCCGCTGTGGGCATCACCCGCTCCGCCACTGCGGCCCGAAGGCGGGAGGTGGTCGTTGTGGCCGCCACCCCACTGTGGGCCACCACGCCACAGTCAACCATCAGGGTCATCACCCGCTCCGCCGCCACCACCCGAAGGCGGGAGGTGGAGGGGGAGCCCCGCATGTGCGTCAGCGACCTTGCGTGCTACATCGCGTTCACGCCGGAGGAGCAGGAGGAGCGCATGGTCGAGCATGCAAAGAGTCTTACTGCCACCGTGGACGCAGCACATGCCATCGCAGAGGTGTGGAATGTGGAGATCTGTGAGAAGTCCCTCCGCTTCAAGATGGATCGTCTCGAGCGGCAGAGGGCATTCGCTAAAGGAGCACCAGCGGCATGCGCTGGATTCTAGTTCTCCAGCTTGTCAGTAGGCTCCTTCTCCTCTGCCTCTTACTGAGTGCTCGGCAGAGGAGATGCTGCTAGAAGTAGTACAAAGCCCCTCCGTAGTAGTATTTGGGGGCTATTTTGTTCAGTTCATCTCCTATAGATATGGTTTTAACTATACTATGTACTTAAAATTAGATAGCACATATAGTTGAACTAGCTGTTTTAGTACATGGTTGGCAACAATTTGGGAAAAGTTTGTTCAGTTTGGCTGTCGAGTTCAATTGTTTGTATAAAGAACGACTGCTTAATCAATGAATGAAATCTATGCTTACTGAATTTCAGTTGCGAAATTAGACATTAATACTATTTTTTAGCTGCAAATTTTGACAAATGGCAGTGTTACAAGTAGGGACAAATGGCAATGTTACTAGATCGATAAATGCCAATATTTCTAGTTTGACAAATGGCAATGGCAATATACCTAATATGGCAGATGCAAATCTTACCAAATTGTCTGTATGTGGATGAACACGGGTTATCATAAAAAATCGTTTGGGATTAAGAGATGTACAAATCATGTGTGCCAAATTTTGTCTTGCCTTAGTGGCGTAGGAACCATAGCTCTGGCTTTGCATACGGTCTACAATATGTACTATTTGCGGTGAAGATATGCACAAATCCTGCGCGGCAAATTTTCCCTTCACTATTGCAGGTTGGTCCAAACACGACAGTCCAATCAGAGACCCTACGATGAAACTGTGTGTGATGCATTAATAAAAAACGGTGGTGTAATAAAACCATAAAAAAAGATACAAAATGTTTGCGATGGTGGTGACATCAAACACGATTCAGATGTGCGATGCGTGGCAAACGGTTAATCCAGCAGAACTGTTTGCAATGAGGCAGAACAACAGAAATGGGCAGCCAGATGGGGGTGTGTGCGATATAAGGCATACAGTTCACTAGGATGAACTGTGTGTGATTAGGCAACACAGTAGAAACGGTCAACCAGATAGGGGTGTGTGCGACGGAAGGCATACAGTTCACTCGGATTAACTGTTTGCGATGAGCCAAGACAACAGAAATAGTTCAACTGAACAAGATGTGTGTGATACGCGGCAAACAGGTCCGTAATCAGAAATGTGTGCGAACACCAATAATAACACAGATGATTGCTGCTAATAAGCCGTGTGATTTGCTTTGTCCATAGAACAATAACATATATGTATAACTAAAATAAACATCCAATACATAAGTGACTATACAGATCATTTGCACACACCTCGATAAACAATTGCATGCATTCAAAACTAGGAGAAATGATCGTCTAGTCATCTACTTCTAGTGACGCTCCTGCCACTACTTTGTGGCTCGATCCCTCGCCTGGGGCAGGAAGAAGACACTTCCTCATGTCAACGATCCGCCTGTACATCTTGTAGCTTGTGTACATGTCCTTGGCTACGTACTTCATGTGTTCTTCATCTAGTCTTTGATGTCAGACACTGTGCCAGGCATTCTTGTCCTTCTTGCTCTCATCCTTCATCTTCATGTAGTAGGGTTTGATGATGGCCGAGGCGAGGTCAACCAGGGAGTTCTGTTTGGTGTTGTCGCTGCCCCAGACCTTGTAGTGGTCATGGATGTTGATAAGATTCTGGCAGGTCAAGCCCGAAACCTTGAGCGCTTTTAGATTGTTGGTGGTGTCCACCGTAGCGAAACTATAGTCGGAGCTATTGATAAACCTAGATAAATGCTCGGAAGGCCTTGTGGGCAGTTGGTAGAGGTAGAAGAGGACGTCATGTCACACGCACAACTGGGAGACGACAACCTTCTGATCGTTCCCAGCACGACCACTTGTGAACTCGAGGTCGAAGCAGACCACTTGGTACTTGTCATCAGGAAGCATCTGCTCCATAGTTTGGATGGAGCTCTCCACCGAGACAGGCTCGTTCATGTACAACACCGAGATGTCCTTCCTCCTCACGTGGGTGTCCACTATGTGATGCGTGGTGAACTGCCACCCATTGTAGTCATCGGCCACTAGGAGCACCATTGGAGCCACGGGGAGTGCCATTAGAACCGCTGGATGTCCTTGTTGTATTTGTCATTTTGGGTGTGCTTATTGTGTCGTGTGGCACGAGAGATGAAGGTAAATGGCCGCAGGAATAAATGGGGGCGGGGCGGCCTGGATTCTCGTCGCGTCCGCATGGCAGTACGTGATCGTGCGCCGGCCCCAAACTCTGGCAGCGCGCATGGAGGGACGAGGACAGAGCGCCCGGAGTGACGCGAGAGCAGAGCACGCATGGCGGGACACGAGCAAAGAGCGCTGCGGCCGCCTCAACCGCGAGTAACCACACAACTAGAGAAGTTGAACACGGAGGGAATGGTCGTCTACAAGTCGGCCGGCAGTTGCGACAGTGCGAGAGCGGCCGTGTGCTACTACCTCCGTCTTGGTCTATTAGTCCCCTTTATATTCTGTGCCATATTTTGACCCTAAATTTAACAAACAAAATGTTAATGTATGTTATAAAAATTATATAATTGGAAACTATGTTCAAATATGAATACAATGATATAATTTTGGCGACATGCATTCATATTTTACTAGTTTAATCTCTGGTCAAAATTTGGCACAAAAATACACAGATGACTTATAAACCAGGACGGGGGTAGTAGGTAATTAAATTGCAAACGTTTGTTTTTTATTAACCGTATGTGTACGTGTCCTTTCATCCTCCTCTCGCACATCTTTTCACCCCGCTGCCACAGACGGCTTCGAGCGCAAGCTTGAGCAGCGCGCGGGGGCGTTCTTTTGGTCAAACGGTGGCTCGAAGTGGTGCCAATGAATCGTCCATGGGCCTGTTCCCGCGCAACCGCGCATGTTCCAGTGCAAACTTCCGGCCCGACTCAGAGAAATCCCCCAAATCCCAATGCTTACCGGCGTGCTACATAAAACCCTCATGACTGGCGAGTCCTACGTCACATTTTCCCCTCCCTCCCTGTAGCTTATCTCATTTGCTTCTCCCATAATCGCCAACGGCACCGGTCCGCCGTCGTCGCTCAGCCACTACACCGTCATCAGGACAGCTCCAGCTCGAAGGCTACACCGCGGTGACAGTGCAGTCCCCGACGTAGTGTAGCGCATGTGGCGTCCCTGTTGGGCGTGTGCGGAACACCCACCACACGCTCCGCTGCTGCTGCCCGTCGGCAGCTGTTGCCGGCCGCTATTGTCGCTACCCCACCGTCTGCCACTGTGGCAGCCACACCACCATCCAAAGCCAGGGCCATCGCCCGCGCTGCCGCTGCGGCCCGAAGGCGGGAGATTGCCATCGTGTCCACCACCCCACTGTCGGCCACCGTGGCCATCACCCGCTCCACCACTGCAGCCCGAAGGCGGGAGGTGGTGGTTGTGGCCGCCACCCTATCGTCCGCCGCGGTGGCCGCCAGCCCACCGTCGACCGCCGGGGTCATCACCCACTCCGCCACCACTGCCCGAAGGCGGGAGGCGGAGGTGGAGGCCCGCACGTGCATCAAGCGACCTTGCGCGCTACATCGAGTTCCTGCGGGAGGACGAGGAGCGCCTCGTCGAGCACGCAAAAAGCCTTAGTGCCGATGTGGCTGCAGCACACGCCGCCGCAGAGCTGAGCAATCAGGAGATCTACGAGGAGTCCCCCCGCTTCAAGAGGGGTCATCTGCAGCGGCAGAGGGCCTTGGAGGTGAGCGTCGCTAAAGATGCAGCAGCGGTAGGCACCGTATTGCAGTTGTCCAGCTCGTCGGTAGGCTCCTCCTCCTCTGCCTCTTACTGAGCGCGCTCGGCCGAGGAGAGGCTACTGGAAGTAGTACAAAGCCCCTCCGTAGTAGTACTAGTATTTAGGGGATATTTTGTTCAGTTCATCTGACTATAGATGTGGTTGAACTGTACAACGTACTTAAAATTAGCTAGTATATATAGTTGAACTAGCTATTTCAGTACGTGGTTGGCAAACAATTGGGGAAAAGTTTGGTCGGTTCAGCTGTCGAGTTGAACTGTTTGTATAAAGAATGACTGCATAATCTATGAATGAAATCTATGCTTAATTACTGAATTTTAGTTGCAGAAATTAAATAGTGCTAGTGATTTTTAGCTGCATATTTTGACAAATGCCAGGGTTACAAGGTTGACAAAAGGCAATGTTACTAGATCAACAAATGTCAATCATTCTAGTTTGACAAATGGCAATATACCCAATATGACAGATGCAAATCTGTCAAATTGTCTGTACGTGGTTGTAAACGGATCATCCAACAAACGGTTTGCGTTGAAGGGATGTGCAAATCCTGCATGCCAGATTTTCTCTTTGCGTAGCGGCAAAGTCTCACTTTGCATACCATATTCGATCTGAACCATTTGCGTTGAAGAGATGCACAAATCCTACGCGGTGAATTTTTCCTTGGCTTACTGGGAAGACTATAGCTCTCACTTTGCATACGGGTGTTCTGTCTAAAACATTTGCGATGAAGAGTATTGAGAAAAATGCACTGAATCAGTTTTCTTCGTCAGAGGCATATTCATCGAGGAAAGCATTTACGACAGAGTGAGCTTGATAGATAATAGGTTTAACTACGATGAGGGTTATGCAACAAGCAAACAGGTGTAACAGAGTGAGACAAGTCATAACTGAATCTGAAGGAAATGCAACAGGTTTAACAAGGATACAGACTACACATGAAAGAATATAGATGAGGACAAAGATAGTAATTAAAACGAATACACAATATGAACACCACAGAACAAAAGACACGGATCAGATAATCTAATGGCATAGAGCACGAATGTAAACTACTGAATGAAATGCAGTAGAGTAGATATAACCAGTGGTGCTCGACGGCGACAAGAGATTTGGTAGACCAGTTCTCCCTTCTGCCAAAGGGCTACATCTGGTTGGAGGGGCTGTGACTTAACACGGAAGATAAAATCTCTTCACCCTATTCTCCTCCAACGCAGAGCTGATCAGACTCAGGTTGATTTCACTCGTGGTAGATCCTTATCGGTGATCTCCAAACCTTCGATCGACCTTCGCGAACCACAATCACTCTTGGTTGCTGAAGATTAATGTCTACTACACAACCTTCTTCTTGTAGACGTTGTTGGGCCTCCAAGTGCAGAGATTTGTAGGACAGTAGCAAATTTCCCTCAAGTGGATGACCTAAGGTTTATCAATCCATGGGAGGCGTAGGATGAAGATGGTCTCTCTCAAGCAACCTTGCAACGAAGTAACAAAGAGTCTCTTGTGTCCCCAACACACCCAATACAATGGTAAATTGTATAGGTGCACTAGTTCGGTGAAGAGATGGTGATACAAGTGCAATATGGATGGTATAGATAGGTTTTTCTAATCTGAAAATATAAAAACAGCAAGGTAACTAATGATAGAAGGGAGCACAAACAGTATTGCAATGCGTTGAAACAAGGCCTAGGGTTCATACTTTCACTAGTGCAAGTTCTCTCAAAAATAATAACATAATTGGATCATATAACTATCCCTCAACATGCAACAAAGAGTCACTCCAAAGTCACTAATAGCGGAGAACAAACGAAGAGATTATTGTAGGGTACGAAACCACCTCAAAGTTATTCTTTCTGATCAATCTATTCAAGAGTCCGTAGTAAAATAACACGAAGCTAGTCTTTCCGTTTGATCTATCCTAGAGTTCATACTAGAATAACACCTTAAGACACAAATCAGCCAAAACCCTAATGTCACCTAGATACCCTAATGTCACCTCAAGTATCTGTGGGTATGATTATACGATATGCATCACAAAATCTCAGATTCATCTATTCAACCAACACAAAGAACTTCAAAGAGTGCCCCGAAGTTTCTACCAGAGAGTCAAGACGAAAACGTGTGCCAACCCCTATGCATAAGTTCACAAGGTCACTGAACCCGCAAGTTGATCACCAAAACATACATCAAGTAGATCACGTGAATATCCCATTGTCACCACATATAAGCACATGCAAGACATACATCAAGTGTTCTCAAATCCTTAAAGACTCAATCTGATAAGATAACTTCAAAGGGAAAACTCAATCCATTACAAGAGAGTAGAGGGGGAGAAACATCATAAGATCCAACTATAATAGCAAAGCTCGCGATACATCAAGATCATGCCGAATCAAGAACACGAGAGAGAGAGAGATCAAACACATAGCTACTGGTACATACCCTCAGCCCCGAGGGTGAACTAATCCCTCCTTGTCATGGAGAGCGCCGGGATGATGAAGATGGCCACCGGTGAGGGATCCCCCCTCCGGCAGGGTGCCGGAACAGGGTCCCAATTGGTTTTTGGTGGCTACAGAGGCTTGCGGCAGCGGAACTCCCGATCTAGGTTATTTTCTGGAGGTTTCTATATTTATAAGAATTTTTGGCGTAGGTCTCACGTCAGGGGGGTCTTCGAGTCATCCACGAGATAGGGGGACGTGCCCAGGGGGGTAGGGCACGCCCCCCACCCTCGTGGACGGCCCGAGACACTTCTGGCCCAACTCTTTTACTCCGGGGGCTTCTTTTGGTCCATAAAAAGTCATCAAAAAGTGGCACGTCAATTGGACTCCGTTTGGTATTCCTTTTCTGTAAAACTAAAAAACAAGGAAAAAACAAAAAATTACACTAGGCTCTAGGTTAATAGGTTAGTCCAAAAAATCATATAAAATAGCATATAAATGCATATAAAACATCCTAGATGGATAATATAATAGCATGGAACAATCAAAAATTATAGATACGTTGGAGACGTATCAAGCATCCCCAAGCTTAATTCCTGCTCGTCCTCGAGTAGGTAAATGATAAAAACAGAATTTTTGATGTGGAATGCTACCTAGCATAATTTTCAATGTAATTTTACTTATTGTGGCATGAATGTTCAGATCCGAAAGATCCAAGACAAAAGTTTAATATTGACATAAAAACAATAATACTTCAAGCATACTAACCAAGCAATTATGTCTTCTCAAAATAACATAGCCAAAGAAAGCTCATCCCTACAAAATCATATAGTTTGGCCATGCTTCATTTTCATCACACAAAATGCTCCCATCATGCACAACCCCGATGACAAGCCAAGCAATTGTTTCATACTTTAGTATTCTCAAACTTTTTCAACTTTCACGCAATATATGAGCGCGAGCCATGGACATAGCACTATAGGTGGAATAGAATATGATAATGGAGGTTGTGTGGAGAAGACAAAAAGGAGAAAGTCTCACATCGACGTGGCTAATCAATGGGGTATGGAGATGCCCATCAATTGATGTCAATGCGAGGAGTAGGGATTGCCATGCAACGGATGCACTAGAGCTATAAATGTATGAATGCTCAACAAAAGAAACTAAGTGGGTGTGCATCCAACTTGCTTGCTCACGAAGACCTAGGGCATTTTGAGGAAGCCCATGTTGGAATATACAAGCCAAGTTCTATAATGAAAATTTCCCACTAGTAAATGAAAGTGACAATAAAAGAGACTCTCTATCATGAAGATCATGGTGCCACTTTGAAGCACAAGTGTGGAAAAAGGATAGTAACATTGTCCCTTCTCTCTTTTTCTCTCATTTTTTGGGCCTTCTCTTTTTTTTTAGCCTTTCTCTTTTTTTTGGGACTTTTTTTTATTTGGCCTTTCTCTTTTTTTTTATTTCCTCACACGGGACAATGCTCTAATAATGATGATCATCACACTTCTATTTATTTACAACTCAAGGATTACAACTCGATACTTAGAACAAAATATTACTCTATATGAGTGCCTCCGGCGGTGTACCGGGATGGGCAATGACTCAAGAGTGACATGTATGAAAAATTATGAATGGTGGCTTTGCCACAAATACGATGTCAACTACATGATCATGCAAGGCAATATGACAATGATGAAGCATGTCATAATAAACAGAACAGTGGAAAGTTTCATGGCAATATATCTCGGAATGGCTATGGAAATGCCATAATAGGTAGGTATGGTGGCTGTTTTGAGGAAGATATAAGGAGGCTTATGTGTGATAGAGTGTATCATATCACGGGGTTTGGATGCACCGGCGAAGTTTGCACCAACTCTCATGGTGAGAAAGGGCAATGCACGGTACCGAAGAGGCTAGCAATGATGGAAGGGTGAGAGTGCGTATAATCCATGGACTCAGCATTAATCATAAACAACTCACATACTTATTGCAAAAATCTACAAGTCATCAAAACCAAGAACTACGCACATGCTCTAGGGGGATAGATTGGTAGGAAAAGACCATCGCTCGTCCCCGACCGCCACTCATAAGGAAGGCAATCAAAGAACACCTCATGCTTCAAATTTGTCACACAACAGTTACCATACGTGCATGCTACGGGACTTGCAAACCTCAACACAAGTATTTCTCAATTTCACAATTACTCAACTAGCACGACTCTAATATCACCATCTTTATATCTCAAAATAATTATCAAGTATCAAACTTCTCATAGTATTTAATGCACTTTATATGAAAGTTTTTATTATACCCATCTTGGATGCCCATCATATTAGGACTAACTTTCTAACCAAAGCAAATTACCATGATTTTCTAAAAGACTCTCAAAATAATATAAGTGAAGAATGAGAGATCAATAATTTCTATAAAATAAAACCACCACCGTGCTCTAAAAAGATATAAGTGAAGCACTAGAGCAAAAACGACAAACTACTCCGAAAAATATAAGTGAAGATCAATGAGTAGTTGAATAATTATGTAACTATGTGAAGACTCTCTAACATTTAAGAATTTAAGATCTTGGTATTTTATTCAAACAGCAAGCAAAACAAAAGAAAATAAAATGACGCTCCAAGCAAAACACATATCATGTGGTGAATAAAAATATAGCTCCAAGTAAAGTTACCGATGAACGAAGACGAAAGAGGGGATGCCATCCGGGGCATCCCCAAGCTTGGGCTCTTGGTTGTCCTTGAATATTACCTTGGGTTGCCTTGGGCATCCCCAAGCTTAAGCTCTTTCCACTCCTTATTCCATAGTCCATCCAATCTTTACCAAAAACTTGAAAACTGCACAACACAAAACTTAATAGAAAACTCGTAAGCTCCGTTAGTATAAGAAAATAAATCACCACTTAGGTAATGTTGTGAACTCATACTAAATTAATATTGGTGTAATATATACTGCATTCCAACTTCTCTATGGTTCATACCCTCTGATACTACTCATAGATTCATCAAAATAAGCAAACAACACAATGAAAATAGAATCTGTCAAAAACAGAACAGTCTGTAGTAATCTGTATCATTAGAATACTTATGTAATTCCAAAAAAATCGGAAATAATTTGTTGGACCTGAGGAATTTGTCTATTAATCATATGCAAAAATAATCAACCTAAAATCACTCTCCAGTAAAAAATGGCAGCTAATCTCGTGAGCGCAAAAGTTTCTGTTTTTTACAGCAAGATCGCATAGACTTCACCCAAGTCTTCTCAAAGGTTCTACTTGGCACAAACACTAATTAAAACATAAAACCACATCTAAAAAGAGGCTAGATGAATTATTTATTACTAAACATGAGCAAAATTCAAAGAACAAAAATAAAATTGGGTTGCCTCCCAACAAGGGCTAACGTTTAACGCCCCTAGCTAGGCATGATGATTTCAATGATGCTCACATAAAAGATAAGAATTGAAACATAAAGAGAGCATTGTGAAGAATATGACTAGAACATTTAAGTCTAACCCACTTCCTATGCATAGGGATTTTGTGAGCAAACAACTTATGGGAACAATAATCAACTAGCATAGGAAAGGAAAACAAGCATAACTTCAAGATTTTAAGCACATAGAGAGGAAACTTGATATTATTGCAATTCCTACAAGCATATATTCCTCCCTCATAATAATTTTCAGTAGCATCATGAATGAATTCAACAATATAACCATCACATAAAGCATTATTTTCATGATGCACAAGCATAGAAATTTTACTACTCTCCACATAAGCAAATTTCTTCTCATGAATAGTAGTGGGAGCAAACTCAACAATATAACTATCATGTGAGGCATAATCCAATTGAAAATTAAAATCAGGCTGACAAGTTTCATGGTTATCATTATTCTTTATAGCATACATGTCATCACAATAATCATCATAGATATCAACTTTGTTCTCATAATCAATTGGAACCTCTTCCGAAATAGTGGATTCATCACTGAATAAAGTCATGACCTCTCCAAATCCACTTTCATAATTATCACAATAAGATTCAACACCCTCCAAAATAGTGGGATCATTACTTCCTAAAGTTGACACTCTTCCAAACCCACTTTCATCAATATAATCATCATAAATAGGAGGCATGCAATCATCATAATATATTTTCTCATCAAAACTTGGGGGACTAAAAATATCATCTTCATCAAACATAGCATCCCCAAGCTTGTGGCTTTGCATATCATTAGCATCATGGATATTCAGAGAATTCATACTAATAACATTGCAATCATGCTCATCATTCAAATATTTAGTGCCAAACATTTTAATGCATTCTTCTTCTAACACTTGAGCACAATTTTCCTTTCCATAATTTTCACGAAAGATATTGAAAAGATGAAGCATATGAGGCACCCTCAATTCCATTTTTTTGTAGTTTTCTTTTATAAACTAAACTAGTGATAAAACAAGAAACTAAAAGATTCGATTGCAAGATCAAAAGATATACCCTTAAGCACTCACCTCCCCGACAACAGCGCCAGAAATTGCTTGATGTCTACTACACAACCTTCTTCTTGTAGACATTGTTGGGCCTCCAAGTGCAGAGGTTTGTAGGAAAGTAGCAAATTTCCCTCAAGTGGATGACCTAAGGTTTATCAATCCGTGGGAGGCGTAGGATGAAGATGGTCTCTCTCAAGAAACCGTGCAACCAAATAACAAAGAGTCTCTTATGTCCCCAAGACAACCAATACAATGGTAAATTGTATAGGTGCACTAGTTCGGCGAAGAGATGGTGATACAAGTGCAATATGGATGGTAGATATAGGTTTTTGTAATCTGAAAATATAAAAACAGCAAGGTAACTAATGATAAAAGGGAGCACAAACGGTATTGCAATGCATCGAAACAAGGCCTAGGGTTCATACTTTCACTAGTGCAAGTTCTCTCAACAATAATAACATAATTGGATCATATAACTATCCCTCAACATGCAACAAAGAGTCACTCCAAAGTCACTAATAGCGGAGAACAAACGAAGAGATTATTGTAGGGTATGAAACCACCTCAAAGTTATTCTTTCTAATCAATCTATTCAAGAGTCCGTAGTAAAATAACACGAAGCTATTCTTTCCGTTTGATCTATCCAAGAGTTCATACTAGAATAACACCTTAAGACACAAATCAACCAAAACCCTAATGTCACCTAGATACTCCAATGTCACCTCAAGTATCCGTGGGTATGATTATACGATATGCATCACACAATCTCATATTCATCTATTCAACCAACACAAAGAACTTCAAAGAGTGCTCCAAAGTTTCTACCGGAGACTCAATATGAAAACGTGTGCCAACCCCTATGCATAAGTTGACAAGGTCACTGAACCCGCAAGTTGATCACGAAAACATACATCAAGTAGATCACATGAATATCCCATTGTCACCACAGATAAGCACATGCAAGACATACATCAAGTGTTCTCAAATCCTTAAAGACTCAATCCGATAAGATAACTTCAAAGGGAAAAATCAATCAATTACAAGAGAGTAGAGGGGGAGAAACATCATTAGATCCAACTATAATAGCAAAGCTCGCAATACATCAAGATCGTGCCGAATCAAGAACACGAGAGAGAGAGAGAGAGAGAGAGATCAAACACATAGCTACTGGTACATACCCTCAGCCCCGAGGGTGAACTACTCCCTCCTCGTCATGGAGAGCGCCGAGATGATGAAGATGGCCACCGGTGAGGGATCCCCCCTCCGGCAGGGTGCCGGAACAGGGCCCCGATTGTTTTTTGGTGGCTACAGAGGCTTGCGACAGTGGGACTCCCGATCTAGGTTATTTTCTGGAGGTTTCTGTATTTATAGGAATTTTTGGCGTATGTCTCACATCAAGGGGGTCTCCGAGTCGTCCACGAGATAGGGGGACGCGCCCAGGGGGTAGGGCGCGCCCCCCACCCTCATGGATGGCCCGGGACCCTTCTGGCCCAACTCTTTTACTTCGGGGGCTTCTTTTGGTCCATAAAAAATCATCAAAAATTGGCACGTCAATTGGACTCCGTTTGGTAGTCCTTTTCTGTAAAACTCAAAAACAAGGAAAAAACAGAAACTGGCACTGGGCTCTAGGTTAATAGGTTAGTCCCAAAATTCATATAAAATAGCATATAAATGCATATAAAACATCCTAGATGGATAATATAATAGCATGGAACAATCAAAAATTATAAATACGTTGGAGACGTATCAAAGATATGGCTCGGTGAAGACAACAACTCGTCAACACTCGAAGCCAAACCTATTCGTCTAGAGAGTGCACAGCTCTCAAGAGTAACAGGTACAAGAACTCTCACTGAGAACTGCTGTGATGCTAAACCACTGTCTAAGTTTGCGCTCTTGGTTTTCTCTCAGTGGATCTTAAACTCAAATCACTCGGAGAGGGGTTGCTCAAATCAATCTTCTCAGAAATCTTAAGCGGAGCAGCCAAGGATAACGTTGCAGAGGGGTGGCTATTTATAGTCGTAGCCTTCCCAGATGGGAAATGACCAAACTGGACATCGGCCTCAGCCAATGGCCTAACAACACGATTCCAACAGTCGGATTTGAGCACAACGGTAACATTTCTTGCGGATCAAGAAATGCTAACTCCTCGGGCCGAGGAAAATCTCTCGCACGAAGAAGATCACAGTCTCTTGCTGGCAAGTATTTACTTAGAGCACAAAAGATTTCTCTCGCATCTTTCATAGGTTGTAGCTAAGCATCACGGCTAATCTAAGCATCGAGAACCTATACCCCTCTTAATAGTACGGAGGCCCTATGACTCGACAGACTGAAAGAAGAAAAACTAAATGAATGCTACATCTTCATTTTGTCTTTGACTTCAATTGTTGCAATCAATTTCTTTAGACGACAGTACCAAAAAAAAACTTTGCCTTAGCAGAAAACGTTCAAGGGGTCGATTTCTTCACATTAATCTTCTTGACTCTATTACTTCAACAAGTATAGCTCGTTCTTCTCTGCAGTGCAGATATGCTTGTGTGAAGTTCCTCGAACTCAGCACCGAAGACAACATCCTCTTCGGTTGTGTATGGACTTTTCTCTCTGTGTGCACTAGCAAACAAATTCATCCATACCTGTTTCTGTCAACCATCTCCAAAACACAAGGTAGGCAGATATTGCACCAACACAGTCACACTGCGAATTTATATTCATATGATCGAGATACAGTATTAAATGCAAAAAAAGTAATTCTGGTGGCCGCGGAGGCGGCGTGCTGCGCCGGCATTGTCGTTGTCGTCCTCTGGGATGCCGTGGTTGAAGCCTTCAAGGCAGCACATAATGTTCTTCACTTGGTAATCAAACATTATGTCAGCGCGCGATCGACGGGCGGGCCGCGGGAGGATGGCAAATCGCGGAGCTGTGAGGTAGCGGTCGACAACGGCATCCCATGCCGCTGAGGGGGCGTGCGCACGGGCACGGGCGCGGTAGTTTCAGGCAAACACACAGGGACCGGCGCCACGGTGGGTGCAGTGGTGCGCACTGGAACGGGCGCTGGCGCTGGCATGTACATGAGCTCGCGCGGGTCCATGGAGACCTCGCTGACGCCCGTGGCTTCCAGCTCTGCCATAGTGCTCGGTGACCAGCCCGTTGATGCTACAGGGATGATCGCTGGCGCCGGTGCGGGGATGGGAGCTCGGATGGGCATGGGGGCAGCAACCGCCACGGCCAGCTCATTCAGGGCCATGTCCATGAGGCCCCATTCCTCCTTATTTTCTATCTCCTCCGGCTCAAAGTCGACTTCACCAAACTAGAAGACTAGTGGCAGATGATCCTTCTGCGCCATGGCGTTGGTCGAGGTCCACGGGAGGGGAATGGGAGGCAAACTGTAAGGCCGCCCGTATTAAACAGCGGCTCGGGCGCCATTAATGGAGAGGATGCGAGCAAGGCGGGTGGCCATGGAAGTCAAAGAGCTCGCTTCCCAGTGAGCCTGCGCAACATACAACTCGCATGCTTCCCGGTGAGCCTACGCATTGGGGGACAACTTGCTCACCTCTCGGTTAGCATGGGCAGCGGACTGCGCTCGCACGCCTCCCGTTCAGTCAAGAAACTGTCCGCACAGCACCTCCTAGCCATTAAAAGAGCGACGTGTGGCATCACGTGAACGGTTAACAGAATGCACATGATTTAAATTATACAAAATGTTTGAGCTATTAAAGTTGCAGATATTTGTTTCAAAATGCCTTTGTTGGCTGCTATTCGAATGCACCTTCTCTCAAAATGGACACGGAAAATACCACAACCTGTCGGGTATCATTCCATGATAGCATGCCAAGTTTCATGAATTTCAGACGAGTTTTGGATTACTAGAATTTAAAAACAAAGTATCTCAATGTTTTGCTGGCAATCAACATTGCCCTGGTGTTTCAAATTCACGGGACCTAAGCATGCACCCAAGGACACACATTTGATATATCAACCCATTTTTCTGCACAGGACCATGTGCATGTAGTTCAAATTTGAATTATGCACATAAAATGCCTAGAACTTAGTTAATGTATAAAAATGTCCAGACGAACCCAGAAATTGCATATTTTAACATGACACCCCTGTGGCTCTATGTTGCCACTAGGAAAAAAAATTGAAAATAGGAAGAGGCAACGAATATCGTTTCATCCACCAAGGAGGCACATTCCCTATCGGAACCATGAGACTAGTTATCACAAGCTCTGGTATGTGAGAAGCTTATACCCAAACCTGACCCAAATGGGACAAATTTTTTACCACACCATGTTGATGTTGTTCCATGATAGCATGCCAAGTTTCATGGCTTTCGGAAGAGTTTTGGATTTACTAGAATCAAGGTTGTCAGAATCGTGATTTTGAATCGGATCGGAGGTCCGATGGTAGGATCGCAAATCGTAGAATCTTCACTATCAGTATCATAAAAACATAGATTCTATGAACTAAAATTGTAGAATCATATAATGTTTGCCTTGACTAGAATCGTATAACAGAATCGCGATTCTGACAACCTTGACTAGAATTTAAAAACCATGTATCTCAATGTTTGCCGCCGAGCGACGGTGGCAAGGTGTTTGACATTAATTCCCATTTCTTGCATGGGACCTAAGCATGCAACCAAGGAAAGAAACTTCATTTTTCAACCAATTTATATGCACTGGAGCATGTGCATGTAGTTCAAATTTGAATTATGCACATAAATGCATAGAAAACTCAGTTAACGTATAAAAATGTCCAAAGGAACCCCAAAAATTCCAAAATTTAACACAACACTCCTGTTGCTCTATGTTGACACTAGAAAAAAATTGAAATCAAGAAGAGGCAATGGATATTGTTTTGTCTAGAAAGGTGAAACGTTCCATACCATAACCATGAGGCTTGTTGTGAGAAGCTCTGGCTTGTGAGAAGCTTCTACCACAACCTGCCCCAAATGGGACAATATTTTTACCACGACATGTTGATGTTGTTCCATGATAGCATGTCAAGTATCATAAATTTCAGACGCGTTTTCGATTTACTAGAATTTAAAAACCATGTATCTCAATGTTACCGACCGAGCGACGGTGGCAAGGTGTTTGACATTCATTCCCATATATTGCATGGGACCTAAACATGCAACCGAGGACACACATTTGAATTTTGAACCCATTTATATGCACTGGAGCATGTGCATGTAGTTCAAATTTGAATTATGCACATAAATGCATAGAAAACTCAGTTAATGTATAAAAGTGTCCAAGCAAACCACAAAAAATCCCAAAAAATGACACAACACTCCTGTTGTTTTATGTTCACACTAGAAAAAAATTAAAAGACAGAAGAGGCAACCGATATCGTTTCGTCCAGAGAAGATCTATTTTGTGAGAAACTTATACCCAAACCTGCCCTAAATGGTACAATATTTTTACCACGGCATAACTACAAAAAACGACACATTCGTCGCATTTTGGACCAAACGAATTTTTTTCTGTCATGCTTATGACACTTCTATGATGATAAATGTGACAAAACCCGGTATCAACATAGATGTGGTGGGCTCCTACTTCTATGACAAAAAATCATGATAGAAAATGGGCTTCTCATCCTGGGCGGGCCGGAGGCGCAGCTGCATGACATTCTTTGGGCCGTCCATGACAGAAAAGACCGTAGTAGAAGGGAGGGCGAGGAAAATATCGGGGAATTCCCGGTTATGGCGGGTGGTCGGGACCGAGCGATGCACGGAGGGATTGCATGTTTCTCTCGTACACGTATGCGCACGGGTGCGAGGCGTTGGGCTCTAACTGAACTCGAGAGAGGTGTTCGCCTACTGAACCCGAGCAATTGCACTGGCTATGCGTTACTGAACCCGAGCTATCGATCGATCCCTGGCTGTTAACTAAACCCGATCGAGCGATTCCTTCGCTACTGCTGCTAACTGAAGCCGATCGAACCTGCTGCCTCTTGATGAACAGTGAGTGTTGTTGGGGGTTTGATAAAAAGTTCCCGGTGGGTGTTGAATGAACAGGACCCTGTGATAGTAGAGGACGTTGCCGCTGGATGAACAGGACCCCGATCACGCCGGTTGGGGGTGGATGAATAGGACCCCATGGAGGGCTGGATGAACAGTAGCCGATGGAGGGCTGGATGAACAGTAGCCGGTGGAGGCTGGATGAACAGTAGCCGGTGGAGGCTGGATGAACAGGAGCCCGTGGATGAATAGTAGCTGGTGGAGGCAGGAGGGAGACGCCATGGATGAAGAGTCGCAGGTGGAGGCTCGAGGAGGTCGATGGTGGATGAACAGTAGCCCGTGGAGGATGGAGCGAGGCAGTAGACGATGGATGAACAGTAGCCCGTGGAGTCCCGTTTGGCGCTACACCACACCCCTCCCAATGAACAGGACCCCTGTTTCGACCGTAGGAGGTCGAAGAGAAGTCCGTTCCCTCCATTTTGTGGTACGCCACACCCCTCCCGATCAAAAGGACCCCGTTTCGACTGTAGGAGGTCAAAGAGAAGTCCGTTTCCTCTGTTTTGCGGTACGCCAGACCCCTCCCGGTGAACAGGATCCCGTTTCGACAGTAGGCGATCGAACAGAAGGCCATTTCCTCTGTTCTGCGGTACACCACACCTCGTTTCGGCTGTTCCGTCCAAGTCGGTTGGCTCCCAATGAATAGGACGCATTCCGTTGCCTCCTGATGAACACGATGCAGTTTCTCTGTTCCGACCCAGCCGGTTGGCTGCCGATAAATAGGACACTGGCGCTGCTCTCCGCTGCCTCTCCATGTACACGAGCCCAGGCCGTACGTATGCGCGAGTAGGCGTTCGTGACCCCGCCTGTATGTACGTACGTACGTGTACACGATATAGACGGAACTGCCTGAACAGCTACCACTCCTTACTAGGCCACGATTCATCGTGGCAGAAAGACTGATGAACCAGTATGTACGTACACCTTTGAGACCAGAATGACAATGCTATGTAGCTTCGACCGGGTGGGTCCTGGCTGTCAGGGAGGTAAGGAGGCACTTCTTGCATGCAAATATGTAGCTGGTGGGTCTCAGCCGACAGGGGGAGGATTCTTTTTTTGCGCGTAATAAGGAGGCACTTCCTTGCGTGCGAAGATGTAGCTGGTGGGTTCATCTGTCAGCCTCACCGCGTACAGTCCTCTTCCAATGGCTGTCGTTCGTTGACCACGTTGACCATGCCGCACGGACATCACCAGGCGGTGGACGACGGTGAGGCAGGGAACGACGCAGAGCCTGGGAACATGCAGAGGGTAGTACGAGGGTTGACTGGTTCGGCTGCAGCGTGAGGCTGCCGTCGCCATAGAATAACAGGGGGTGTGGGTCAGTAGAGGGATGGCCTGGCCAGCGCTGGGAGTAGTAGGGGCGGTGAGGCCTCCGCAGCAGCACAGCCGGCCATGGGAGGCAGGAGCACGTGGTGGTTTGGATGGCTGGAGCAAGAAAATCAAAGGTTGAAGAAGCAGGATGGCCGTTGGATGTTAAGAATCCAACAGTCACTGGTGATAGAATCATTTGTTGACTATGTTGACAAAGCCCTCCGTACGCGTCAACTTAGTAAGGCCACAAGTCAGCTTCCAAATCTGGTGGGCCTCAGCTGTCATGGGGAGCACTCGTTATTTTTCGCTTAATAAGGAGGCACTTCCTTCCGTGCCAAGATATAGTTGTTGGGTCCCAGCTGTCATTGGGAGAATTCATTGTTTTGGGCATAATAAGGAGGTACTTGCTTGCATACGGCCATGGACCATGTGGGTCCCAACTGTCAGCCTCTCCATGCACATCCCTCTTCCGATGTTGTCATTTTTTGACAATGTTGACCACGCCGTGCCAAGAACACCAGCGCGATGGACGACGGTGAGACCCAGGAAGGGAATGACCCAGAGGCGGTGAAGCCACAGCAGTGGAGGGTTGTGGGTGAGTAGAGGGATGTCCTGGCCAGCAGTGGGTGTAGTAGGGGGCAGTGAGGTCTGTGTGGCAGCACAGCCGGCCATGGGAGGCAGGAGCAGGCGGTCCCGCAGGTGCTGGATTTCGCGGCTGGAGCAAGAAGATCAGAGATTGAAGAAGCACGACGGCCGTTGGATTGACATACAATGGTTACGTCTGCTAGAATCGTTTGTTGACGTATATAGTAAGTAAAAAAAATCTTACATACGCATCAACTTAATAGGCCCACAAGTCAGACCATTCCCTATTTTTTAAATAATTTACAGCTCATTGCAACTTCTTATGCAATTTATTGCAATCCGTTTTTTGTTGGCCAGGGCCAGGGTTAAAAATTTAAACAAAATTTCACATATTTCAGTGCGGTCCAAACTATTTTGAATACCGAAATGTCGAGCCAGGTTTAAGTACTTTGGGAAGATATATTGAAATTAGGTTAAAGCCCAGTGAGATTGGAATCTGAAAATGTTAAAAAAATCAGAAATTATAAAGTAATTGCCAATTTGTCGTCTATTTTTTTATATTTATAGCCTATTTCATATTACTTTCAAGATTTGCAGCCGTCTTGAAAGAGTTGCATCCCATCGGGGCATAGAAAAATAAGTAGGCCTGGATTGGGTATTCTCCGGAAAAAATAAACTGGGCTCATTTTCACAAAGAAAAATAGCTGGGCTGGTCATGTGGTGAGCGTAAAATATAAGCATGGGCTAGACGGGCCACAACCCACTTGAAACCCTGCTCTGTCTCAACAATAACAAAAAAAATACTGCTCGAGCAGCTACGTCCCAGGTGTCAGCCAATATAAAAGCAACAGTGGAGTATATATAACGCTGATAATGTCAGGAAACCACTAGGAGGAAGCATTTTCTTTTTCTGTACGCTAACAATGGAGTATATATAACAAAAAATGAGGAACTTCCTTGCGTACGTCCATGGACATGGTGGCACCCTACTGTCATCCTCTCCACGTACAGTCCTCTCCCGATTCCTCTTGTATGTTGACCATGTTGACAACACGAGAGGGTGGCTCCGCGGCGAGCGCTCCAAAGCACACGGAGGATGACAACGAGTCCTTGACATCGGTGTTAACGACTTAGGAGACGGTGGGGCGGCGATGCGTGCGCTGAGGTGCAGCCAGCCGTGAGAGGCGGAAGCAGGTGGCCCCGCCAGCGCTGGTTTGGTTTTGGCAGCTAGAGGAAGACAGGACTGAAGAAACATGACAGACTATAAAAGCAACAGGAGTACTTAACAACCCTAACTGAAACCAGCAGGGGCACTTAACAACCATAGCTGAAAGGATTATGAGTACTTATACAGGGGTCCAACCATACAAAGCACGCCTCGAACAGTGCTACTTTGCCTACAGTTAACCAAGGGTGAGGCCACCAATCCCCAGGACAATGCCCGGGCGCCACCCCGCGCATCCACAACCTTCTCAAAGTGGCTTCATCTAGCAATGTGGTCAATAAACAGGATATTCACTTTAGAGCCACGGAAAAGCATGAGCATAACCTTCTGTCCTATTCTCCAAGATGGACAAGACTTCATTATTTGAGACCACCCATGAATATGTATTTTTTCACCTCCAAGGGGAATGGAGTAGGTCGACATAAACATCATGTTTTGACCAAGCGCAAGTCTGACCCGACCATGGTCAGGCATCTGTATAGGAACAATAGAAATGGGCAATTTCTGTATCAAGAAGATCACAGCTGTAAAATTGTGTATAAGCAAGAGTTTATGAACAACATATATAACAGAAAACATCTCGTACCATAAGTTTCTCGACATAGTTGGACCTGTTCAACGTGTGCAGCAGTGGCACACATATCCCACGTGGCCTTCCACAATTGAAACGCCCCATAAGGACCTCAAGACGATCAATAAAGTGTAGGAACTTGTGGATGTCGTCCCAGTCAACTTCAGTGGCATCAGTAACAGTCGAGTTCTTGTAGAATAACAAGGGAACGAGTAGTGTGCTTAACTTTGAAATAACCTATATGTGCCACCAATATAAGAAATAATAGTTAGAAGTAGCATCTCCGTGAGAGAAGGGAATCACAAATCATTGCTACTTCTAATGTTAAATTGTGATTAGTTTGACAGAATAGGTGGATTAAGAAGTAATCGAGGCAACAAGCAAGAACCAGATACAAAACTAACATGGATGAACTACTAGAACGACGTCGGGGTGGAAGATCACAGTGAAGATGAGACCAGGTTCTACTATTTCCATCAACATCCGTGCGCCAACTTTCAGTCTGTAACACTTGCGAAAGTTTATCCAAGTTCGTCCACAAAAAAAACAGCAATCTTCTTGGTTCATGAACCCAACTCGAAACTTATATCCATGGCTTGTCTTCAATGTGACCATTAAACTGGTGTATTCAGTTATGGCAAGGCCGACCATCTTGAGTACATGTGCTCTAGCAGAGCAAGGAATGCACTGCAGGAAAAATAATAAGAGAACACAATGTATTCGCTATCCAAATCGAAAAATAATTTCCTCCTTTATGTCAGTGTTGACCATGGTACTAGTACCTTTTATCCAAATATATCAATCCAAATTTCCAAATTAGTCGACGGCATGTTCAAAAACCCCCACCCTCCCAGATAGAAAAGAGGATTCTAGGAACATACTTTGAGTATTTTAAAATCCTGTGTTAGGATGAGAAGGAACAAGTGTGGCATCTCGCCGAGGGTGCAGAAACCTATAGGGTCCTTGCACTTTGGGCACTGCAAATGAAACACACTAGATTCAGTAGGAAGAAAAATGCATCAATGATGGCGACTGCCATCCTAGGATTACCCGTGACCAAGGGACTTGGATTTATCGAGGATGGATGAAGAATTCGTATGTGGTTCTCCATGAGAAAACCCTATGCAATCGCCGAGAGGGGTTTTTCTCTGAACAACCAGATGAGGGAGAAGAGGATTCAGGCCCATTGAGAGAGGGGTTTTTCTCTAAACAAGCAGACAAGGGAGAAGGGGATTCAGGCCGTGTGAAATATTGTTGCTTCGTCCGTACAACTTACTGCTAAAGCTGGAATGGTGGGTTTTTTTTGTGATTTGCCGGCTCATATATTGGGCATTACTATGGCGCTACGACCAGGGTGAGTCTACTGTACAGTTGTGCACTCTAATTTGGTGCATGGCATGTGGACCCCGTTGCCGGATGCCCCACATATCAGCGAAAGGAAGTAGAAAGGCAGGGGGGAGTAACTAGTTACACATAAATATATTTTCGACAGAGAGATACTCCCTCTGTAATGAAATATAAAAATCTTTTATATCACAATTTTATACATAAGAAAAATTAAGGGGAATATATATAACATAACATGGTGGTTAAGCTGAGAATATAATACTTAGACAGGCTCACGGTTCTGGACTTTGGGCCTCAGGTCGGTGGGCCTGCATGTTTGGGGGGCCATGTGTTCTACCTCAGCGCATTTCATATTGAAAGTGATCATTACAGAGCTGGTTTTAGATACTATCGCAAGGCAAATATCGAAAATTAAATAAAGCACGGCAGCTGTTAGAATGAAATCGAACGACAGTTCCTAACCAACAATCAGAGTTGCAATTGTATCAACGATATCTTACATGGTAAATAATACTGTCGTACTACTTATACACACAGGACACTTGTTTCACCATGCCATATTATTACATCAAAATCTCTCACAGGATAGATCAGTTCGGCAGTTGCGTGCTGCTACTGAAGAATTTCAAAGTTGATTTGGACCAGCTCTCCTTGCCGAGAAAGTTTGATTTTGACATCATCCCCTTGTTGGAAATATGCCCTAGAGACAATAATAAATTAGTTATTATCACCCCCACCGCAAGATTTGATTTAGATTTGAACCTTGACCATCCTTTAGCATCAATCATCATGCGACCATCCTTTATACTTACGATATATTGAGCAGGTTCATTCACACCAAGGTTGTGCATGGTAAGAGAAACTTGGCCACGGTCGCCTGGATTGTTGAACGACTCCCTCGTTGCTCTAGGAAGTCTCTGTTTGCAAACAAGAGGACATACACAAATAGTTAGGTCAACATAGTGAATCATGTGAAACAACATGGAAAGAAAAAAGAACGAAGCACTTGGGCGGCCAATGCTTACCAAGAAGGTGGAGATGTCGATTGTTGTAAGGACTTTGGTATATGCAGTGCGAACTGCAGCCCAGTCTGTTGCCGATGCAACTACTGGTTCTGTTGCCGCTGCATGGGCCGGAGCAGATGCAAGTGCAACTTCAAGTATTGGTGAACGTGTCGGAGCCATTGCTAGCCCATGCCGGTGCGAGGGGGGGGGGGGGGGGGGGGGGGGGGGGGGGGGGGGGGGGGGGGGGGGGGGGGGGGGGGGGGGGGGGGGGGGGGGGGGGGGGGGGGGGGGGGGGGGGGGGGGGGGGGGGGGGGGGGGGGGGGGGGGGGGGGGGGGGGGGGGGGGGGGGGGGGGGGGGGGGGGGGGGGGGGGGGGGGGGGGGGGGGGGGGGGGGGGGGGGGGGGGGGGGGGGGGGGGGGGGGGGGGGGGGGGGGGGGGGGGGGGGGGGGGGGGGGGGGGGGGGGGGGGGGGGGGGGGGGGGGGGGGGGGGGGGGGGGGGGGGGGGGGGGGGGGGGGGGGGGGGGGGGGGGGGGGGGGGGGGGGGGGGGGGGGGGGGGGGGGGGGGGGGGGGGGGGGGGGGGGGGGGGGGGGGGGGGGGGGGGGGGGGGGGGGGGGGGGGGGGGGGGGGGGGGGGGGGGGGGGGGGGGGGGGGGGGGGGGGGGGGGGGGGGGGGGGGGGGGGGGGGGGGGGGGGGGGGGGGGGGGGGGGGGGGGGGGGGGGGGGGGGGGGACTGGTAGTACCGCTGCTGCCGCCGGAGATGGTGCTCCTTGTGGAGCAGGTGCTGGTGTTGGAGCAGGTGCCGGTGTCGATGCCCAATCCTTCGGTAGATCAGCCTGATCCGCTGACACGGTTGGTGCCCAATCCTCAGGTGGATCACACTGAGCTACTACTGCTATCAGTGCTAGAGCAAGTGCCGTCGGAGAAGGTGCTGGTGCTCGATCCGCTACTGAAGGTGGTACCGATGTGCGAGACAACAGCGATCATCTCTGGTCTGCTGTGATCAGCTTTCTAACTTGACTAGGCTCCGTGACCTTGATCCAGGCTTTTTCTTCATTTCTTTTAAACGTGTGAAGGACTAATTGTGGCGTGTTTGTTAAACCAAACCACAGTTCATCATAGGGCTTCAGATTGTACTCAGACAACAGACTGATCCAATTGTGTCCAGTAATATAAGTGATGGATAGTGCCTTCATTACTGACACGACATAAGAAGTGAAACCTACAAAAATAACCATCATAGAGCAATGCAAATGGTTTATTATATGACGAATGTCACATGGCAAAACCCGCATCATAAAATTGCAGCAAAAGTAAGAAAACATGACAGTAAACCAATAAGATTTACTTGATGTGACATGAGTGAATCCTTACCAGGAAATCACTATGTTCAAGTTCTAAACAGAAGATTGACCGTCCAATTATGCATGGCATGCAGGGCCCCTGCTTACTCCCACAAGCAGGACAGTCCAAAGGTCGTGACAAATCGTATGGACCGAACATCCATGGGATTAGAATTCCTGGTGGGTGTGATAAACCCTGAAATGCATACAAATATTGGAGTGTAACCATAATTGATAAACTGTCCTCACAAAAAAGATGATCTGGATACTTCAAAATATACAGACTGAATTGAGTGGACAAACATTAATATAGACTGTTCTCAGGACTCAACACACAACAAAGCGGCAGTACTAAACAATACAGGGTTCACACACACAAATCAAGTACTGAACAATAGTACTTACTACAGACAAGCAAAGTTGCACTAGTTAAACTCTGTAGACTATTTCTTGCCACTGACCTACGGGATGTACCCCGCATAAATGACTAGGCCATGGACTTCATGAGAGATGTCTACCAGCACCATCACCATCTCGTCAACCTTGGAGAACCTAACAGAGTGGTCTTTCCAGTCATAAACATGATGATGAAGATAGTCCGAATCAGATTTGTCGGGAAGCTTTATAAGAACCACACCCTTCATAATCGAAGGCACAGCCAGGAAATTGTTATGGTGAAGTACACCCGCGAGAACACGCCTGACAACAATGCTACAGGAAAACGCTAGTTCAGGACACGTGGTGACAATGACACAACAGCTGGATACACTACTGCAGGATGGTCCAAACGCGACACTACGATTAGAGACCCTTCGACGAAACTATGTGCGATACCATAATCGCAAACGGTGGTGTAAAAAACCGTCAAAAAAGCTGCAAAACGTTTGCCATGATGGATGCATCAAACACGATATAGATTTTAGTAGCATGTGCGATGCAGGGCATACGATTCAGTTCAATTAACTGTTTGGGATGAGGAGGAACAAAAGAAACAGGCAGCCAAATGAAGGTGTGTGCGATATACAGCATACGGTTCACTAGATGAACTGTGTGTGATTAGGAAACACAATGGAAATGGTTCAGCTGAACAAGATGTGTGTGATACGCGGCAAACAGGTCCCTAATCAGAGATGTGTGCGAAGACCAATAATAACATAGACGATTGCTACTAATAAGTTGTGTGATTTGCTCTGTCTAGAGAAGAATAACATGTATATATATAACTGAAATAAATATCCAATTACATAAGTGACTATTGAGATCATTCGCACACACCTCAATAAATAATTGCATGCATTCTAAAGTAGGAGTAACGATCGTCTAGTCATCTACTTCTTGTGACGCTCCCGCCACTGCTCTGTGGCTCGATCACTCGTCTGGGCAGGAAGAAGGCACTTCCTCATGTCAATGATCCGCATGTACATCTCGTAGCTTGTGTATGCGTCCTTGGCCGCGTACTTGACATGTTGTTCATCCAGTCTCTCATGCCACACACTGTGCCAGGCGTTCTTGTCCTTCTTGCCCTCATTCTTCATCTTCATGTAGTAGGGGTCGATGATGGCCGAGGCTAGATCAACCAGGGAGTTTAGTTTGTTTCTGTCGCTGCCCCAGACATTGTAGTGGTGCTAGATGTTGACAAGATTCGGGCATTTCAAGCCCAAAACCTTGAGCGCTTTTAGATCGTTGGTGGTGTCCACCGTAGCGAAACTGTAGTCAGAGCTCTTGATAAACCTGGAGAAATTCTCGTAAGGCCTTGTGGCAAGGTGGTAGTGGTAGATGAGGACGTCATGTTGCATGCACAACTGGGCGATGGCAACCTTCTAATCGTGCCCGGCACGACCGGTGGTGTAATCGAGGTCGAAGCCGGCCACTTGGTACTTGTCCTCGGCAAGGAACTGCGCCATAGTTTGGATGGAGCTCTCCACCAAGACCGGATCATTCGTGTACACCACCGAGAGGGCCTTCCCCCTCACGTGGGTGTCCACTACGTGATGCTTGGTGAACTGCCCGCAGTTGTCGTCGTCGGCCACTGGGAGCGCTATTGGAGCCACGGGGAGCGCCATTGGAGCCACGGGGAATGCCATTGGAACCGTTGGATGTCCTCTCTGTATGCGTCGTCTTGGGTGTGCTTATTGTGTCCTGTGACGCGAGAGATGGAGCTAAATGGCTGCTGGAATAAATGGGGGCCGAGCGGCCTGGATTCTCTGCGCGTTCGCATGGCAGTTTTTGTAGCGGGTAACTGCATTGTTGTGCCGCGCCCGACGCAACCGCATGCACACGAACGTGCATGATCGTGCGCCGGCCCCCAACACTGGCATCGTGCATGGAGGGACAAGGGCAGAGCACCCGGAGGGATGCGAGAGCCGAGCGCGTGCAGCGGGACGCGAGCAGAGGGCGCCGCGGCCGCCTGAACCGCAAGCAACTACACGCATAGAGCAGTTGAACACGCAGGAAATAGTCGCCTACAAGCCGGCCGAAAGTTGCGTCGCTGCGTAGAGAGCGGCCGTGTGCTACTACCTCCCTCTAGTCTATAGTCCCCATTATATTCTGGGCCATACTTTGTCCTCAAATTTAACCAACAAAATGTTAATGCATGTTATAAAAATTATATAATTGGAAACTATGTTCAAATACGAATCCAACTATATAATATTTTGCGACATGCATTCGTATTTTATTAGTTAAATCATACTTATAAACCATGATGGGGGTATAGTAGGTAATTAAATCGCAAACTTTTTTTATTAACCGTATGTGTAGATGGCATTTCATCCTCCTCTCGCACGTCTTGTCACCCCGCTGCCGCAGACGGCTTACAGAGCAAGCTTGCCTAGCGCGCAGGGGCGTTCTTTTGGCCAAACGGTGGCGCCAATGAATCATCGGTGAGCACGTTCCCATGCAACCTTGCAGGTTCCCATGCAAGCTTCACGCCGACTCGGTGAAATCCCCAAAAATCCCAATGCTTACCGGCCTACTATATAAACCCTGACGGCCGGCGAGTCCTGCGTCGCATTTTCCCCTCCCTACCTGTAGCTTAGCTCGTCTACTTCTCCCACAATCGCCAATGGTAGCGGTCGGTCGTCGTTGCTCAGCCACTCTGCCGTCATCAGAGGACAGCTCCAGCTGGGAGGCTACACCGTGGTGGTGGCGCAGTCCCCGACGTAGTGTAGTGCGTGTGGCATCCCTGTTGGGTGTGCGCGGAACACCCACCACACGCTCCGCCGCCGCTGCCCGTCGGCGGCTGTTGCTGGCCGCCATTGCCTCCACACCACCATCGAAAGCCAGGGCCATCGCCCGCTCCACCGCTGCGGCCTGAAGGCAGGAGGTAGCCGCCGAGGCCGCCACCCAACTGTCGGCCACCGTGGCCATCACCCGCTCCGCCATCGCGGCCCGAAGGCGGGAGGTGGTGGTCGTGGCCGCCACCCCATCGTCGGCCGCCGTGGCCGCCAGCCCACCGTCGACCGCCGGGGTCATCACCAGCTCCACCACCGCCGCCCGTAGGAGGGAGGTGGAGGTGGATGCCTGCACGTGCGTCAGTGACTTGTGCGCTACATCGAGTTCCCGCGGGAGGAGGAGGAGCGCCTCGTCGAGCACGCAAAGAGCCTTACTGCCGCCTTGGCCACGGCACACGCCGCATCAGAGGCAAGGAATCAGGAGATCTACGAGGAGAACCACCATTTCGAGAGGGGTCGTCTGGAGCGGTAGAAGGCGTTAGAGGTGAACGTCGCTGAAGCTGCAGCAGCGGCAGGCACCGTATTGCAGTTGCCCAACTCGTCGGTAGGCTCATCATCCTTTGCCTCTTACTGAGCGCACTCGGCTGAGGAGAGGCAGCCGGAAGTAGTACAAAGCCCCTCCGTAGCAGCAGTAGTAGTAGTATTTATGGGCTATTTTGTGCAGTTCATATGACTATAGATGTGGTGGAACTGTACAGCGTACTTAAAATTAGCTAGTATATATAGTTGAACTAGCTACTTCAGACGTGGTTGGCAACAATTGGGGAAAACTTTGGTCGGTTCAGCTGTCGAGTTGAACTGTTTGTATAAATTAAGAATGACTGCTTAATCTATGAATGAAATCTATGTTTAATTATTGAATTTTAGTGTCAAAAATTAGATACTGCTAGTGATTTTTAGTTTCATATTTTGACAAATCACAGTGTTACAAGGTTGACAAATGGCAATGTTACTAGATCAACAAATGTTAGTCTTTCCAGTTTGACAAATGGCAACATACCCAATATGACAGATGCAAATCTTACCAAATTGTTTGTAAGTGGTTGCACACGGCTCATCCAAAAGAACCGTTTGCGCTCAAGAGATGCACAAATCCTACTCTCGCTTTGCATATGGGTGTTCTATCTAAAACGTTTACGATCAAGTGCTACACAAATCTTGCTCGGCAGATTTTCCCTTGGCTTGCTGGGGAAGCTGTCGGTTTGCATACGGGTGTTCTAACTAAAATGTTTGCGATGAGTGTTTTATATTTAAAAACCATTGACTTTTTTTCAAAAGATAATCGTTTGATAAGTCTGTACATTAAGAGAGAAAAACACAAGTTCGCTCAAACCATATCTTTCATTCAGTCATACTCCGAATTTATATTCATATGATCGAGATAAAGTATTAAACCCAAGAAAAAAACTATTTCCGGTGGCGGCGGAGGTGGCGTGCTGCGCAGTCGTTATCGTTGTCATCCTCCGGGACGCCATTGTTGAAGTCTTCAATCCAGCACAGAATGTTCTTCACTTGTAAATCAAACATCATGTCGTCGCGCGATCGAGGCAGGAGGACGGCAGCTGGCAGCACTGAGAGCTAGCGGTCGACGGCGGCGTCCCATGCCGCTGAGGGGGGTGTGCACATGCGCACTGGCCCGGCGGGTGCAGCTAGATGCATGGGGACCGGCGCCGCGGTCGGTGGAGGGGCATGCACGGGCATGGGAACGGGCACGGGCGCTGGCACTGGCATGTACACGAGCTCGCGCGGGTCCACGAAGACCTCGCTGACGCCCGCGGCTTCCAGCTCTGCGATAGTGCTCAGCGACCAGCCCGTCAATGCTACAGGGATGGTCACTGGCGCGGGCGGGGGATGGGAGCTGGGACGGGAGCGGGGGCAGCAACCGCCACGGCCAGCTCGTTCTGGGCCATGTCCATGAGGCCCCATTCCTCCTTATTTTCTATCTCCTCCGGCTCGGAGTCGACTTCACCAAACTTGAAGACTAGTGGCAGATGATCCTTCTGCGCCATGGCATTGGTGGAGGTCTGCGGGAGGGAGGAGAATGGGAGGCGAACAGTAAGGCCGCCCATATTAAGCAGCGGCTCGGGCGCCATTAATGGAGTGGAAGGCGGGCGGCAGTGGAAGTCAAAGGGCTCGCTTCCCAGTGAGCCTGCGCAGCGTACAGATCGCAGTCTTCCTGGTGAGCCTGCACATTGGAGGACAGCTTGCACGCCTCTCGGTCAGCCTGGGCACCAGACTGTGCTCCCACGCCTCCCATTCAGTCAAGGTGAAGCAGCTGTCCCAAGGGCACGTCCTATAGCCATTAAAACCAAGACACGTGGCGTCACATGAATGGTTAATAGAATGCACACGGTTTGAATTATACAAACGTTTGAGATATTAAAGTGGCAGCTATTTTTTCAAAATGCCTTTGTTGGCTGTTATTCGACTACGCCTTCTCTCAAAATGGACACGAAAAATACCACAGCATGCCGGGTGCCATTCCATGATAGCATGCCAAGTTTCATGAATTTCAGATGAGTTTTCGATTTACAAGAATTTAAAAACAAAGTATCACAACATTTTGCCGGTAATCAACGGTGCCCTGTTGTTTGAAATTCATTCCCATTTCTTGCATGGGACCTAAGCATGCACCCAAGGACACAGATTTGATTTTTAAACCAATTTATATGCACTGGAGCATGTGCATGTAGTTCAAATTTGAATTATGCATATAAATGCATTAAAAACTCAGTTAGGGCATAAAAATGTCCAAACTAACCCCGAAAAATCACAAAAATTGACACAACACTCCTGTTGTTCTACGTTGACACGAGAAATTTTTTGAAAGCAATAAGAGGCAATGGATATCGTTTCGTCACCAAAGGTGGGACGTTCCCTACCGACACCATCATGCTTGTTGTGAGAAGCTCTGGTTTATGAGAAGCATATACCCAAACCTGCCCCAAATGGGACAAAAATTTTACCACGGCATATTGATGCCGCACCATGATAGCATGCCAAGTTTCATGAATTTCAGATGAGTTTTGGATTTACTAGAATTTAAAAACCAGGTATCTCAATGTTTGCGACCGAGTGACGGTGGCAGGGTGTTTGACATTCATTCCCATTTCTTGCATGGGACCTAAGCATGCAACCAAGAACACATATTTCAATTTTCAACCAATTTATATGCATTAGAGCATGTGCATGTAGTTCATATTTGAATTATTCACATGAATGCATTGAAAACTCAGTTAATGCATAAAAAAGTCCAAACGAACCCCGAAAAATCACAAAAAATGACACAACACTCCTGTTGTTCTACGTTGACACTAGAATTTTTTTTTAAAGAAATAAGAGGCAATGGATATCGTTTCGTCCCCAAAGGTGGGACGTTCCCTACCAAAACCATCATGGTTGTTGTGAGAAGCTCTGGTTTGTGAGAAGCATATACCCAAACCTGCCCCAAATGGGACAAAATTTTTACCACGACATGTTGATGCTGCTCCATGATAGCATGCCAAGTTTCATGAATTTCAGACGAGTTTTGGATTTAGTATAATTTAAAAACAAGGTATCTCAATGTTTGCGGCCGAGTGACGGTGGCAGGGTGTTTGACATTCATTCCCATTTCTTGCATGGGACCTAAGCATGCAACCAAGGACACATATTTGAACTTTCAACCAATTTATATGCATTAGAGCATGTGCATGTAGTTCAAATTTGAATTATGCACATAAATGCATTGAAAACTAAATTGATGCATAAAAATGTCCAAACAAACCACGAAAAATCCCAAAAATTGACACAACACTCCTGTTGTTCTATGTTGACACTAGGAAAAAATTGGAATCGAGAAGAGGCAATGGATATCGTTTCGTCCAGAAAGGTGAAACGTTCCCTACCGAAACCATCAGGTTTGTTGTGAGAAGCTCTGGTTTGTGAGAAGCATATCCCGAAACCTGCCCCATGGGACAAAAAATTTACCATGGCATGTTGATGCCGCTCCATGACAGCATGCCAAGTTTCATGAATTTCAGACGAGCTTTGGATTTACTAGAATTTGAAAACCAGGTATCTCAATGTTTGCGGCCGAGTGATGGTGGCAGGGTGTTTGACATTTGTTCCCATTTCTTGCATGGGACCTAAGCATGGAACCAAGGACACAGATCTGAATTTTCAACCAATTTATATGCATTAGAGCATGTGCGTGTCGTTCAAATTTGAATTATGCACATAAATGCATTGAAAACTCAAGTAATGCATAAAAATGACCAAACAAACCACGAAAAATCACAAAAATTGACACAACACTCCTGTTGTTTTACATTGACACGAGAAAAGTTTTGAAAGCAATAAGAGGCAATGGATATCGTTTCGTCCCCAAAGGTGAGACGTTCCCTACCGAAAACATCATGCCTGTTCTGAGAACTCTGGTTTGTGAGAAGCATATAGCCAAACCTGCCCCAAATGGGACAAAAAATTACCATGGCATGTTGATGCCGCTCCACGATAGCATGCCAAGTTTCATGAATTTCAGACGAGTTTTGGATTTACTAGAATTTAAAAACCAGGTATCTCAATGTTTGCAGCCGAGTGACGGTGGTAGGGTGTTTGACATTCATTCCCATTTCTTGCATGGGACCTAAGCATGCAACCGAGGACACAGGTTTGAATTTTCAACCAATTTATATGCATTAGAGCATGTGCATGTAGTTCAAATTTGAATTATGCACATAAATGCATTGAAAACTCAATTAATGCATAAAAATGTCCAAACGAACCCCAAAAAATCCCAAAAATGGACACAACACTCCTGTTGTTCTATGTTGACACTAGAAAAAAATTGAAATCGAGAAGACGCAATCGATATCGTTTCGTCCAGAAAGGTGAAATGTTCCCTACCGAAACCATCAGGCTTGTTGTGAGAAGCTCTGTTTTGTGAGAAGCATATCCCTAAACCTGCCCCAAATGGGACAAAACATTTACCATGACATGTTGATGCCACTCCATGACAGCATGCCAAGTTTCATGAATTTCAGACGAGCTTTGGATTTACTAGAATTTAAAAACCAGGTATCTCAATGTTTGCAGCCGAGTAACGGTGGCAGGGTATTTACATTCATTCCCATTTCTTGTATGGGACCAAAGCATGCAACCAAGGACATAGATTTGAATTTTCAACTAATTTATATGCATTAGAGCATGTTCCTGTAAATCAAATTTGAATTATGCACATGAATGCATAGAAAACTCAGTTAATGTATAAAAATGTCCAAGCGAACCCCGAAAAATCCCAAAAATTGACACAACACTCCTGTTGTTCTATGTTGACACTGGGAAAAATTTGAAATTGAGAAGAGGCAATGGATATCGTTTCATCCAAAAAGGTGGAACGTTCCCTACCGAAACCATCACAATTGTTGTGAGAAGCTCTGGTTTATGAGAAGCTTATACCCAAACTTGCCCCAAATGGGAAAAAAAAATTACCACGACATCTTGATGCCGCTCCATGATAGCATGCCATGTTTCATGAATTTCAGACGACTTTTGGACTTACTAGAATTACAAAAGCAAGTTCGTCGACGTTTGCCGGTGAGCCACGGTGCCGTGGTGTTTGAATTTCATCCCCGTTTCTTGCATGGGACATAAGCATAAACCCATGGACACATATATGATTTTAGAACGCATGTTGGTGCACCGGAGCATGTGCATGTAGTTTAATTTTGAATTGTGCACCTGAAATGACTAGAAAACCAATTTAATGTGCAAAATGTTCAAACGAACCCTGAATAATTCCAATTTTTTCACGACACACATATAGTTGCATGTTCACTGCAGATAAAAGGTCTAGCAATTCAAACACCATCCATTGCCAATGTGACCCCATTATGTAATTCAAATCAAGATGAAAAATCAAGTAGATCCCACACAGTTTATTATCACCAACAGTGTGAGATGCAGCACAAAATATCCTGGAGCACCGTCGGTGTATAGTACGCCTATGGCTTACGTGAGAAGGTGCGTCGGCTACAGTCCACAGCCGGCATCTCTAGCACACTAGCTCGCTCGCCAAATATAATTTCACTGTTCAATCGTCGCCGATGAAAGATGGGCACGTGGACCCGCATCGTGAGGGCAACTTCGGTGGCCCACTCCGGCGAGAGCGTGGCCGCAGCCGCAATGCGCGTGCTAACAAGGTGCATGAGCACGGCCGCAATCTGCGACCAGGCGGCCAAGGCAGCCCAAACCACCGCTGTTGCTTCTCAAGTGGCTGCAGCAACATCTGCCTCGTGGACAGCAACTGGCGAGAGCAGCACAGCAGCTGTCCGTTCTGCAGCGGCGGCCTTAGCCCTGATGGAGGCCGCCCATGACCATGTCGAGGCCACCCACGCCCAGCTCATGGCGGTCAACGTAAAAATCGAACGAAGCTTCTCCGACAATGGTCGGCAACCCACGGCCGAAGAGTTGGCAATCACCGAGAGCGTTCGAGCAGTCGTCCATTACTCCACCGCATACCTTGCAACGATAGAGCCTATCCAAGCCCAGATCACGGCCGCCCACGCCTAGCTCATCGCGGCCTTTTCCAAAGAGATGGCGGACGCGGATGGCAAGATGCTTGCCGAGTATGGTGCAATGGATGCCATGGAGCCCCTTCCCCAGGAGACCGTCAGGCGTGAGCTAGACATGGAGGCGGCGGCGAAGATCGACAAGCACCAGCCATAGTAGTACTCTTTGTTTTGCTTAATTAAGAGCGTCGGTCTTTAATTTGTTAGAGTAATGTTTAGGTCAGCTAGCTCTGTTTAATTGCTGAACTTGCTCAATTAAGAAGTGTGGGTGTGCTATAGTCTCCTTTGTGTACCCAAATTATACACGCGCAGATGAGGTCGCGATGGCTGCCATTCGTGCCGACCCCCAGATCTTGGAGGAGCATCTTGCCATTTGCTAGCTACACTGGTTAAGCATGCTCGGTTTACCCGTTGCGTGTGCTACTCCTGCCTTTCTTTCACAAATTCTAGTGAACTGTGATATCTAATTTTACCATGCAATCTGTTGCTCTAGTGTATATGTTCTATATGCCGGGCAGTGTGGTGCTCACTTATTAACTATTTTGTTAATTAGTTGTCATCTTCAGTTAACTATTTGGTTCAATTCTGCAAATGTGATGTTCAATTCTTCAGGTTGCAATTATGTATTGTCTTCCATGTGAGAAATAAATCGAATTTATCTTTACAAAATACATAAGAAACGAATACAAATGCTATATTTCCAAGTTGTCAAGCATGCTTGGTTTGGTTATACATTGTGCAATGTGGTGCTCAGTTAACGTTTGGTTCATTTGTGTTGTGGTGTTTAGGTAACTGTTTGGTTCAATTCTGCAATGCGATGTTCAATAGTTGTGGGTGCATTCTGTTATTGTATACCATGTGAGGAATAAATTGAATTTGGCTATAGTAAATACATGAGAAAGAAATACAATTGCTATATTTCCAAGTTGTTAAGCATGCTTGGTTTGGTTTACTGTCTAATCTTCTATTAGGAGTATGTTATATTGTGCAATGTGGTGCTCAGTTAATGTTTGGTTCATTTGTTGTGGTGTTTAGTTAACTGCTTGGTTCAATTCTGCAATGCAATGTCCAGTTGTCGTGGGTAGAATTTTGTATTGTTGTGCATGTGAGGAATAAATCGAATTTCCTAGTTTTTAATCACGCTTGGTTTTGATAAATGGGTTTTCCATCTGGCTTGAATTAATCTGATGAATCTGCAATGTGGTTATTTTTCATCAACATATTTTACTGATAGCATGCGAACCCTTACTTAACCTAATGACTAACTACCTTATATGTGTTGCAGGGAAACAATGGGAAGCACTGAGGTTTACAATCGAGGTTAGCACGTGCATGGTCCGTTGTCTAATAGCACATTATTGTGCAATTGCAGGAACCATTCTAATATTTAGGTTTTTAGCAATTTGGTCTTGCACATTTAGGCCCTACTGTCAGAGGTTTTGACCCATTATTCGACCCTTTTGCATATGGGGAAATGAGTTGTCCATGAATATCAATCAAGTCAAGAAACTCAGAAAGATTGTTAGGATCAATAAATTAGCGACAAAAAACAACAAGATCTTTGTCGGCACAATGAAGAAGACATCAGTTCACTACAAGATGGTACTAACTATTATACCCTGCCTTTTTTATTCCTTTGCCCCATTTTCAATATAGAGAAGATATTTATGCACATCCTTGTTTTCAAGCCTTTCCAAAGCAGTTCACTGATGATTACCTCTAAAACCACCTCTATGGTCAGGAGGCGAGGAAGGTTTTCATACAACACCCACGGTTCAATATTGAAGTGTTCCTTAAGAGGACGAAGGACGGACGGTCAATCATCCACAGGCACTGGCCTAAAGTTGCAAAGACCTTCAACATGAATGAAGGCTCAATATTCGCTTTCTGCTTTAGCAGTTTTCCAGATGAGATGCATCTGTCTATATACCGTCTATGATGCTAATCTCGAAAGGTTCTACATGTTGCATGTGAAACTTGGTGCTGGTGTAGTTGTGTAATGGGGTAGCTAAGTGCTGAAGCTATATCATGTTGTACTCTGATGTATTTCAATTATGAAATCATGCTTCCTTAATATGGAAATGAAAAATATTATGTGCTTAATATGAATGTCAATTAGATTAATAAATGGATTATTAATAATAGGGCAATTAGCCTGCTAATGGCGAATTAGCCTGCTAATTGGGTTTTGCTATTGCAAACGGTTATTCAAAAAATACCGTGGGCGATGACCTCACGCAACGCACACATTTTCTAGGAATAAACCGTGTTGGATCAATGAACAATCACACACGACCTTCTCTTGAAAACTGTTTGCGTTAGGCCACCTTGCGCAAACGTTTACCACATAAAAACTGTGTGTGATGGACAACCTTTGCCACACAGTTTCTTCTACGCACCGTGTGTGATGCATTCAATAACGCAAATGATAAAATTGTTAATATCGTGTGTGCAATGGCAACGCTATCACAAACGATTTAACGGGGAAAATTGTGTGTGATGTACCTGTGAACGGAAACGTTTTCCTTGGAGCGACTGTGTGGGATGTACATATGAACGGAAATGTTTAGCGGGGACTGACTCTGTGGGATGTGCTTGCGACCGGAAATTTTTTTGCCTGTGTAATTGTATTTTTTAGCTCTACTGTACGTATTTCCATATTTGAGCGCTTGCCGGTCGGACACGACCTCATTTTGCCGAGCGTGTGTGTCAGGAGGGCATATCCCCGACAGTTTCTGGGTCGTGTGGGAAGGACCCCCTATCGCCGTCACTCACTAGGCGATGGTACCAAATGCCGTCGCGGAAAGGGGTTTAAAACTGTTTGTATAGCACCGACGCGTACCAGTGATAGTTTAGCAGTAGAACTCATCCTCAGGTCTTCCAGTTCACAGGGCATGACTTTGAGTACTTCATCTCCACCGCGGACCTGGTTCTAATACAAACAGAAACCAAATATTTTATTACTACCTCCGTTCAGAAATATAAGATTGTTTTTTATATTTACTCCATATATGACTACATATACGCATAGAAATGAGTGAACAAAGACACTAGAACATGGCTTCAAAGGCATGAGAGCAGAGGGATTACTTGCAATATCCATAACACAAGTTACTGAGACAAATATACTCTGTTCAAAGGTAGCATTGATGTTCATAAAGTAGTTGAAAGTAATCTATAAGAAATCAGTGTCAACCTCTCGCATGTTTTGGTCAAAAGAGGAATTTAGAACCGTCATTTGGCACACAAAAATCACATGCAAGATCACCCAGAAAGTTGTACTACTAGTACTAGTACTACGTGTTAGATGAAAAAACACGATCAAGACCGAGAAAAAGATCGTCAAGAAGAGATATTACCTGGACTTGCTTAATGAGGGATCCCGGAGAGGGGGGCTTGGACAGGGCGATGGCTTTGATCTTGTCTGTGGTAGTCTCGGCGGGGTGCTTGCGCTTCTTCATACCATGAGCCTCGACGGTTTTGGCCAGAGCTATAGACATCACTTCGGCCGGTGCTCAAGCGTTCATCAAGAAACTGTCAAATAGAAATAAAAGAAAATAAACCATAATCACAAACCCAAAAGAAGAATAGAGAGGGAGTTATAGGATCAGTCCCAGGGTTGCAAGACCGGGCCTTGGTTAGAATCAACACCATTTGATGCGCTCACCTTTCCTTCTTTGGGACAGAAGAACAATGGCAGAAGCAGGTCGGGGTTTTCTTGAAGAAATGAGGAACAATATGAGGGAGAAGCGAGTTGGGGTTTTCTTCAAGAGACAAAGCTGACGGAGAAGATTGAAATGATAGTTGCTTCGTCCGTCCAACTTACTGCTGGAAAGGTGGGGGTTTTGTGAGCATTACTGCGGCACTTCGATCGGTGTAGTCTACTGTGCAGTTGGGCACTCTAGTACAGGGTAATTTAGTGCATGGCTAGTGGACCACGATGCTGGCTGTCCCACACGTCGGCAAAAGTGAGTAGCAAGGTTCCCTGTGATCGTTGAGGATCCGCACGATAGAGCGTGTCCACTATTTCTGAAGAAAAAATGATTACAGCAAGCGTTTCCACTCTTACGACGGAGGAGTGCGAAACACGGCAGCCACTTGAACTTACACAGTGCTCCTACTACTAGGCATGTGTAGTGGTTCATACGTCAGTACTACATAATCTTGTTGCTAGTGTAGTAAGATATGACGATAACAAATGATGTTGTGCACATGTCAACTATATGAACAGTAATGTAACATAGTACCCCTTTTTTGACTGTCCGGTCGAGAATGAGCGGTGAGATCAATGTTAATAGAACTAGGTCTATAGTGCACGGAGAGTACGGTGCTACAGTACTCCACGTAAAATGAACCATATGAAGCACGAATCAATGTTAGGCAGGGTGTATGAAGGGTTCATGGGATGGGAGCAAAAGTTCCCTTCTCGACCCACTTTTAGGTGTTTGGCAGAGTGCATGAAGGGTGCATGAGTCCACACTAGTAGGTTAACACAAATACACTAGGATCATGCATGAAGAGGGGTGCTGAGATGAGCATGCACGAAGAGGGAATAACTATATTGAGATGATAATGCAACCAAACACACCCACACGCTTTGTGCTACAGTGACTGATCTGCACCGCCTGAGTTTGATCCAACGGTCATGTTGCGCCGAGAGCTAGACATGTCCATGAAGAGGACACCTAAACACCACCGAAGTCCCTCTGCGTCTCGAGGCGCACGACGTTGGTGATGCAGGGTGCCACCACCGCCCACAGAGACCGCTCCCGGTCGACGGGACCTAGCTCATCAAGGACGGCGTCCAATGGCAAGAATGGATTCCGGTGACGGAGCCCTGAGAGGATTCGCCCAACAACAGCGACGGCAGCCCGCAACCCCTCATTGTCTAGCTCTGCCCCCACCATCGTGCAGAGACGGCTCAGCTCCTCAGAGATATAGGTGAAGAAGGAGACCAGGTCAGTAAGTCGCAGCTCGTCGAAGTCGACTGGGTGGTCGAACGGTCTTAGCCCGACGCCCGGCATGGCCGCACTGGCATGATGGTAGGCATCGCGCAACCGCAACACATGAGTGGCAACATGGTCCACCAAGTGGTTGAGGCGATCCTGGACCTCGTCAAGATTGGCCCGCTTGCGCTCCAGCCGGCTCGCCTGACCGCCTATCGTATCACCCGGTTTCTCTAGCAACGCCGCCGATGCCTCGAGCATCTTTGTGGTGGACGCCTGCAGCTTTTGAAGCTCCGTGAACTGCCGCACATAAAGGAGGAGCATGGCACTCCTCTCCTCCTTGAGCTCATGGAGCTCCACGTCCTTGGCCCTGAGCTGTGCATCTTTGGCCTGGAGCTCTTGTGTCAGGCGCCTCACCTCAGACTCCGTGATCTGGTGCGCCGCCATGGAACCAGGTAGAAGCAATGCGGAGAGTAAGCAAAGGGGGCGAAACGGCTGAAAGGCAATGCAATCTATGGCAAGGCGGAGGGAGCCAGCTGAGGAGCCGGGTGAATCTTTTGGTTTTCACCATGGGAAAACACCAATCGATGACTTTTCACATCAGGGAGCAGTGGGTTTTACAGGCTCGGAGTCATCATGACTAATTGCTGTCGCGCCTGCTCCCGTCAATCAAAAAACTAAAAATCCTGCCGCACCCAAACACCAGAGCAACACCGCGGTGGATATTTAAATTTACCTGCCGGCAAGGAGATACAAAAAGGGGTGAAAAACAAATGTGGCGGCGGCCTAGCTAATCGGTCGCACTAGCCCAACTAGCTAGCCACCGTGCTTCACTGATGTACTTGGCGGGAAAGGTGGTCTTTCGTGATTTGACAACTCATTTAGTTGCTTCGGCGCTACGACCGAGGAGGACCCAGAAAACGCACGGTAGGGCGTCCCACGTATCAGCATGGAGGAAAATATGCGTGCACCACCCGGGAGGACCCTGAAACCGCGCGGTAGGGTGTGCCACGTCTTGGCACGGAGGAAAAATGTGCATGTAAAAATATACTGTATCAGACATACTACCTATGGTTCGACCTCGGGACCCAGCCAGTCAGTCAAAAACACCCCACTAGCCACACAGCTTCATCATGCTAACGTGGCATGGAGGATAGGTGTGGTTAGGTCCATCTCGACCAGCCACAACGTCTCTTGTTCTAGCCGATTCTTCTATTTTCCAACCTTTTTTATTTATAATAACTCCACGGCAAGCTCACGTTGCTCTTCGTGTGTGCCCGTGTGTCTAAAGGTTAGACAATGGAGAGGGGAGAGACATCGCAGACATGGGACCCACCAGTAAGTGAGTAAACGTTCATGCACATGTTGACGAGCCACTCCCTCTACTCTACTCAACGTAATACTGTATAAAATAAAGTTATGGGACAAAGCCAACAACCATTGTTGTTTCAGGCTATCGACTTATGCTTTGTAGTACATGTTGCCAGTTCGAATCTCGTCTTTCAGATTTGTTAGTTTTAGGTCCAAATTTGATCAATGACAAGTGGGACCCCCTGTGTTGTTCCGATATTTCAGTGTAGGATGGTTCTTTTGCACAAACACTTTGCGCGGTTAGACAAGTAACGACACGGGTTACATGTATTTTGCAAGTTTAGGAACAAAAATGACAGCGGCATAGAATATGACATTCACCCCCAACTTAGATGCTATGGTGATATAAGTTTTTACGTCGTTGGAACTGAGATCCAATGTCTTGGGAGTAGTCTTCGTGATTATGCGCAATTTCCAAACTCTCCAAGGTTTTTTTTGCAAATAAAACATTCAGGCCTCGTGTGTGCTGCTGCATCTTGGATCCAACGGCTCCCAGTTTCTCATATTAGGTGCTCCCCGTAGCTTAGTAATTAGCCGCTACGGTGATACGAGCATCTAGGTCGTATGATCCTTGATCAAATGCGACATGAGTAGTACTTGTACTTTCTGTGCAATTCCCAAACTCTCTCAGGCGTATATTGCAAAAACATTCAAACCTCCTACTATGAGCCGTTAGATCTCTAGGAACTCGTATCACCATAGAATCTACGGTGCGGGAGCACCTCATATTCTCCCGTGCGAGAAAACATCATGTGCTCTCATAGCTTTGATGCTACGGTGATACGAGCTTCAAGGTCGTTCGATCTAAGATCCAATGGCATCTAAGCAGTCTTTGTGCTTGTAAGTAGTGGCTGAATTCTTTGGGGGCTTTTCTGCAAAAAAAATTCAAACCACCAAGGAGTTGTTGGATCACAGATTCAGTGGCTCCGAAGAGCTTGTATAACCAAAGTATCTAAGGTGTGGTAGCACATGATATTCTTGCATACAGGAGAATATGAGGTCCTCCTTCATCTTGGAAACTTCGGTGATACGATCTTTGAGGTCGTTGGACATGGGATCCAAGGGCATCTGAGTAGTTTTTGTACAAATTGTGTGCAATTCTCAAACTCATTAAGGTTTCCTGTATGAATATTAAGACATCCTGTGATCTGCTATATCTCAGATCTACAAGCTCCAAGCAACTCGTATCAGCATATAGCATCTAAGGTGTGGGGGCACATGATATTCTCTCGGGGAGTGGGCAGGGAGGGTGCACAACCAATCGGTGTTTGGGAGGGGGGGGGGGACAAAGATAATGTTCAAAAATTATATCTAAGCAATCCTAAATAAAGCTTCACAATTTTATCTAAGGTCGAGGGGTTAACCCCTGACAATCTACACAGCTCCGCCTAAACACCACATTTGCATGTATGTTGAGGGGTTAACCCATGCATGTCTTACATTTTACTCCCTTCATTCCTAAATATTAGTCTTTTTAGAGATTTCAAATGGACTGCCACATACGGATGTATATAGACATATTTTAGAGTGTAGATTCACTCATTTTTCTCCATATGTAGTCACATGTTGAAATCTCTAAACGGCAAATATTTAGGAACAGAGGGTGTATTTTTGAATTCGCGTCAGACATGCATGGTTTGGAAAAAATAGATGCACTATACTTACTGGATTGTTGTTGTATTCGTGTGTGTGCGTGTGTGGTCATATGCTTGATACATACAAAGTTTTCTCACCACCATAACATTCATCTTTTAAATTTGAATTTGCAATGAAAAATGTACTAGGGATACCATGAAATGTGAAATCCACGTTGAGATCACTATATCACAAACTCACTCTAATTCAAGAACTCATCATAAATCAATTACAACGTTGAGATTACTATTTGCAAGGAAAATACGGGCATTGTAATACATATAGATTCGTTCGGCAATTTAAACGATTCCTTTCATATTCTCGAATGGTAGCATCCAACGGCGTACTAGCAAGAACCTGGCTCACGTTGATCCTAAAAAAAAAACCGGGCTCGTGTCCTTCTGGTGGCATGCATGGTACGCACATTAGCCAACCCCAACCAGTCAAGCCTTTGCATTTCGAGTCGAAATATCTGGCGGCAAGAATTCCAGCCCTAGGAAATTCCCCTCATGTCCCCGGTCCATAATGACTACCGATGAACAATGGAGGGATGCTTTAGTAACTAGACAATGATACCTATCGTGCCGAGCATGGTTCAATTCCCTCGGTCGCCACTACCCAAGGTCACCCATCAACTCCATTGCCTAATACTAATAGGAGTACTACACCAGGATGAGCACAGAATTGAGCCCCGTTTGTTCGTGCCTAGTACTTGAGTTAATATATCAGGAAATGCACTAGTATGGAGGGATTATCCTTTTACTCTGCATATATAACTTGTCTGAAGTCTAACTAAGAAAAATGTTCGACCAAATCCTTTCTTAAGAAATATTAACATGTACAACAGTAAAGATGTATCGCTTGAAAATTTATTGCATGATGCAGGTTATGATATTGTTTCGAATCCTGGATTTTAAATTTCAGAAAATCCAAAAGTGACTGGAAATTCATGAAACTGAGCATGGTCTCGTGATATGGCACAAATATGCTATCATAATTTTTTTTGTTCAATTTGAGGCAAGCTGCTTATGAGAAGTTGCACAAATGAAGAGCCAAGGTATTTTGGAACAAAGACCTGTCACGTTAAGACGAACGCCTTCACTGTTCAAACCATGGGCGTTTACGTCCCGCCAGGAGTTTCGCTTCTCATCGGAATGTGCCGTCCGAGCAAGCATGTGAGTCGACGGGAGGCGTGCCAGCAGACCGCTGCGCCGGCTGACCGGGAGGCGTGTGAGTAGGCCGCTGTGCAGGCTCACCGGGAGGTGAGCCCTTTGACCAAGCTCCGCCACCCACATTCGTCCCAACTGCCCCCACTTTTAAAGGCGCCGGCGCCGTAGTTTAAAATCACCCCTGCACTACCCGGTCTCGCTACAATCTTCTCTCTTCCTCTCCGATTCTCATGTCGTCTACCTCCAACCAGCCTGACCTAACCGTACACCATGCCGCATCACGATGGTCTACCCTTAGTCTTCAAGTTTCCCGAAGAAGACACCCAGCCGGAGTCTCAAGAACATAAGGCGCTTTGGGACGAGCTTGAACTGGCCTTGCAGGAAGACGCCGCGCCTCTCCCCGCTCCCGTTCCGGTTCCCATCGCCCCGACTGCGCCAGCGCCCATCCTCGTGGCATTGATGGGCTGGGAGCCGCACATTGTCCCCGAGCTTGAGGCCACGGGGTTCCACGAGGTCCCCGCCGACTTTCACGCGCCCGTGCACCTGCCAGCGCATGCGCCTGTGCATGCACTGATGTGCGTGCCTGTGCCGGGGCCCGTGCACATGAATGTCTCCGTTGCGCCATTGTCAGCGCATGTCCCCGCGCGGGTGCGGGTGCCCCCTCAGTGGCATGGATGGCCGCCGTCGACCGCTTCCTGGCACCAACGGCAGTCGCCTCCTCCCGCCAGTTGACTCGCTCCTGGAGATCGAAGTCCAGAACATTCTGACCTTCCTTGAAGCTAGGGCTAACGTCCAGGAGTACGCCAACAACGGCGCGAGACACTGCCATCGCCGTCGCCGTCGGTCAGTGGCCCGACGACACACAGAGAACGGCAGAGGAGCCGCTTCCCACTTCAAAACGCCCCCACTGCCGCTGCGTAATCTAAATTTGACATGAAAAATGTTCAGATTTCCATGCTTAAATCCGAACATTTATCATTTCCGTTTATTTTAGATCGATCGTCGTATGAATGTAAAGTCGGAGTCAGACTGAATGAAATCTATGGTTTGATTGATTGAATATTCTGCTAGAGCTGTATAGAATTAAATATAAAACGTCATCAAGCCACATTTATTCCTTCCCATCGCAAACATTTCATATTAAATACTATGTCAATTCCAAATATTTTCTTAGGGAAGTCAATTCCAAATACTTGTAGGGCGCGACCAGTCCCCTTGTTCGAGCACTAGGTGATACATCTATTTATCAACGAATTTAATTATTACGGAGTAGTAGATAAATAGTACTAGATAACTTGTCCGTCACGGTCACTTTTGTTCCTAAACTTGTTACATGTATAATCTATATCTATACCATCTATACCAATGGGGGAAATCCAATTAATCTCGGCCATCAAATCATGTCAATCCAACGATCTAGACTGCTTCAATGTCGAGCGCTCAACACGTTTAGCGTGCAGTTAATTTCATGCCAAAAAATAGTGCTAATCACATAATAACACGCAAAAAATATCCTACTTAATATCTGCATGCACTTAATATACTTCCAAATTAACGTGCATTACAGGTACACATTGACTAGTACTACTAGTACGTGAAACTGGTGACGTAACTTGTGACCGCGTCCAGATATGGTCAACGGCAACATCGCCCGCGAGTTCTTCGTGTTTGCCCGTGCGTCTAAACATAGAAGGGGAGGAGAGAGAAAGCAGACAAGGAACCCACCAGTAAGTGAAGGCAAATAGTACGTGCTAACGAGCCGGTCCCACTATTGTACAAAAATAATATTAAAACATGTTATCCATTAAATAGGCTGTGGTAATATAAAAACATAATATCAACAAAGGGGGGTACAACAAACATTACTGTACTATGTTGCCTATTGACGTGCGGCTTGAAGGCCCTGGTCGCATGTTCGATCCTCGTCCTTTTCAATTTTTAATTTATATATGGGTCCAAATTTGTTCCATGATAGGTGGGCCCCACAGTGTGTACTTTGTAGCACTTTCATTTGTGGGTCAAAATTTGTACATTACAGGTGGACTATCGGTGTGTAGTTTTGTATCTTATTTGTAATAATTAAAGAGAACAACAGAGTTTTTTTGCAAAAATACCATGGTGCGACGTTGAAGGTGAGAAAGGACGTGCGAGGGAGCGATGACCGAGCCAGAGGGAAATCAATTGGGGGAGGTGCGGGGGTTGCAACGGTGTTTGGAGTAGTTGGGAGCCGAATGCTACGAAAATATAATCTAAACCCACCATAATAAATGCCTTCACAAATTAATACAAGGTTGGAGTCCCCCTCGCAATGTAAATAGCTCCGGCTCTGCGAGGGATGGAGAGGTAGTTTCAATGTGTGGAAGATACGGCATGAGAAAGCGAGGTCAATCGAGACATGGATAGATAGAGAGACAAAGTGAGTGTGGTCCGGCATTCGTTGAAAAGATATATATGCTCTGGAGAGATATTGTCCGATGAGCTTTTGGGAAGGGTGAGGGCTGTAAGATAGAGCTTGAGAGATGATCCAGTCATAGACATGTAGATATATTTTGTGCATGGGAGGAAGCATGGTCAATCAATTACATATATAAAGGGAGAGAGATTGAGTGAGTGTGGGTCATTGTGCGATCGAAAGAGTGAGACGGGTTGGAGAGAGTGACCTAGATAGACAATATGCGTGAGAGAGTATACAATATGAATATGTCGAATTGGGCTCAAACATAGAGATATATCGTTTGTGTCCGACAAAGAGCAAGGTCAATCGAGACATACAAAGAGAGAGAGAGAGAGAGAGAGAGAGAGAGAGAGATTGAGTGTGCGTGGCCCACCATGAGGTCGAAACAGTGGGGGCGGCTTGGATGGACTGACCTAGATAGACAATCAACGTGAGAGAGTATAGAGTGTGTCGATTGAGGCCCGAACAGGGAGATATATCATTTGTGTGAAAAAGAAAGCGAGGTTAATCGAGACTTAGATAAAGAGAGCGAGATTGAGCGAGTGTGGCCTGCCGTGCGGAAGAAAGAATGAGATGGTCTCGAGAGAGTGACCTAGATAGACAACGTGCGATCGAAACATGGAGAGAAAGAATGAACGTGTGTCGGAAACCGATAGCTTCCTAAGGTGGTTAGGAGAGGAAGATTGATCGATACAGGAAGTATGTATCATGTGTGTCGGGGGGGGGTGGGGTTAAAAACAACATTTGAATGTAGATAATACGAGAATTAATATCGACGTTTCAATTTAGTGTACATTGTAATATTTGAATTGAGGACCATGCATATGGCTTCCGTAATTATTTTGATTTCGTGCCATACTAAGTTTCCAAAATTTGACATTGACTCAATTGTTATGCTATTTTGTAGGTCATATGTTTGAATCCATCCAAATTTTCTCACCACCATGGTGTTCATCATATACATATGAATTTATATTAAAAAGTTGTGTGGATACCGTGAAATGCGAAATCCACGTTAGAATTGGAGATCACTATGTGACACACAATCTAATTCAAATAACTCCTCATTAATTAATTTATACTATCTTGTTTTGAATGACTAATTATTTACAAGGAAAACACGGGTAATACATACATATTCATTTGCAAATGAAAGAAGATTCGTTTGCATTCTCAAATATAGGCGCACTAGGCAGACTCGGGTGGTGTCTTGGTGGTCGCGCGTGTCGTACGGACGCTAGCACCCAGCCACCCACACCCACACCCATCCCTCCCCCCCCCAAAAAAAAAGAACGACAACAATATAAGTTCGAGCTTCCACGTTTCGGATTGAAATATCTAGCGGCCCCAATCCAGCCCTACAAAATGTCCCTTCTCCACCGTCCCCTTCCACAACCAGAGCGCTCAAATCCATAATTTTCTGCGAACCCAAGCAACATTCGACTCTCCCATCGTCTCTTCGCTTTCCCCACCTCTGTGCCGGACAACGACGACGAAGACGACGGTCGCGCTTCACCACCGCACCAGAGCTACCACATCTACGCACTCGTCCACCGCATCGGGTGGTCCACCGACAACGTCGGCCGCCTTACCCGACGTGCCTCGCAGGCACCGACTTCCACAAGATCAGGTGCGCTTCACCGACGCCGTCTCCCACCTCACCGGGGCTACTTCACCGAGTACATCGTCACACCTACGTCCCCGAGGCCGTTGGGGCTTCACCAATGGTCTCGTCCACCAGATCATAGCGCTCCGCTCCCACTCAAGATCTGCATCCGTGCACGGCCAGCCAACGCCAGCGCATCATCCTGAAAAGCTCTGAAGTGACCCGCACTCTAGATAGGCGAGCATGCCCAAACGCCGGCACGAACTAGGTATTCACCTATCACTCCCTTGTGCACTATTCCGACGATGTTTTGATATCCTTTCACTGCTCTCTTAGCTTACACGCCTATGCAACTCTGACTTTAACTCTTATTTCTAATGGAAATATCATCAGAAACAAGCAAAACCATTTTTTAGCGAAGCATGACGATGCTACAGGGTCTGGTACACATCCTGCACACCGGTATAACCTTGTAAGTACCTGTCCTCTAGTACAATAGCAAGGTCGATTCCTCTTATTTGATCAAACATTCGCCGTGTGAAAAACGCAGAGGGCGATGCAAGGAGCACAAGGCCTGCACATCCAAGCAAGTGGTTACATGGACTTGTACATGGAACATCCCAAGCGCAAGTAGAGCTACAGTGAGCCTTTACAACGAGCTAGCGTAAGCCCCTGCATTTCATTTAATTCGTACTGGCCTGCATGTATGATTTGTGTGCAGTGGCGAATCCACAAATTAAAGTTACCAGGGGCAAAAATTTAACTTAAAAAATACGAAGGCACTTGCACTCCGGAAATCAACATAACTTGAGAAATGTGAAGCTACATGCACTTTGAAAAACAGCGAATGATCCATAGTAGTTCTAGATTATAAAACACTTAATGATGTAAGCACCAAAAAACACAAAATGCAACATGTTGTACAAGGACTACTAACAGGGTATGTACCTGCTTGAATTAATCATTCTCTGGCTAAAAATATGGAAGTGTATTTGCACCTATAACCAGTGCGCAAACTGCATATCAATATATCTATCCTGCACAAGTATGCCAATAGTTTCAAACAACACACTAGAAAAGTATTTATGCTACGTTGTCATGATACGGGGACTTTCTGGTAGATGGCCTCGACATTTCCTCAAGCCTTGAAAATGTACTATAATTTGCTTGTCATCAATCCCTGCAAATCTCTATGTCTCTCTCAACATAGCAGATCATCATTAGACACTAAATCCTTCCATGGGAGCTTGCAAAAAAGCTTGCATTAGATCCCTCATTAGACACTATATATTCATCACTAGGAGCATGTAAAATGTTTGCATCAAATCCTTCTTTAGCAGTATGTTCATTAGACACTTCAGGCTCAAGAACAACATGAGCTTGTATGTTTGCACCGGAAACTTGATTAGATACATTATGTTCAGTCAGTTCAGTATTGATTGGGGGAGTTATAAAATAAGCAGAAATTGGTTTCATTTTCTCATAGATTCCCTACATACAAGCAGTTTTACAACACCGTCGGGTTTAACTATTGGCCAGAAATTGAACACTTGAATTAGATATAATCGGGGATGTGATGTACCTGCTCGTTGCGCATGCTGCTCTTGCAAGCTGCGACTGTCCGCTTGCGCAAGCTCAATGCCATGCCCCTGCTGCCACCGCTGCCTCCGACGCAGGCTACACCCAGGGTTGGATCTTCATCTTCTTGTCCTTCCATTCGCTTGAAGCCCGGCAACCGGCGTCCAACGAGGGCGCGAGGAAGTGTTGTGTCGGTCTGTCCAGCGGCAGCTAGGTTAGGAGCGAACCAGACTGGAGGCTGGAGCGAATGAATTGGGATTTTTCCTACCGTTGATCGATATGGGAGGCGCTCGTTTGGGCCGCGAGCCTACTATAGGGCCTGCCTTGCACTTATGTTATTGGCCCATCCAAATTGAAACGTTTTTCTTCATTTTTTACATTGCCTGCTCGTGTGTTGGTACGAACAAAACTAGCCTAGGCCAACCTGTATGACTCAAACTAGGTGCACACTTTCCAGCCACCCGAGGCGGCCGCCCATACCAGCCCCTACGACGGCGTCGCCCATTTTGCGTGTATGATTGGGGTAGTGAAAAATATTCCAGTGACGCTTTTGATTCACCCACAGAATGGTTGAATTGCTTGTTTCGATGAACTGAGTTCGCCAATAATGTGAAGGATGCCAGTCTTTTCATCCTATTGTAGATTGCGTAGATCTCGATATGCCAAATGTAATCGCATGAAAAATACAGTAAAAGCTAGTGTGATGTGTGTGACTACAACTAGTCTCACAACCCGTCCTCATATAACATATCAAGAACGCACCATCTTATCAGATTAACTATTCGACTTACCAATGTTGTGTGGGCAGAAAGAAGTATTGGGACTGCGTATACAAGCAATTGATGCCATGGACTCCTTCGTAGAACATTGTAAGCGAAAAAGAAGTTGCAGTGTGCCTGTACAAAGAGCTAGCGTAAGTTCAGTTACCTGCTTCTCGGAATTTTAGTTAGCCACTTATTGCAAAATTGTTCAATTATGTTGCTTGGCTTAATTTAGTTTGCTACTGATTACATAATGCCATAGGCTATTAATCCTATTATAGACTGCGCCTATCTATGTGTTTGATACTTACTGTGAAGAATTACCTGTTTTCCTGAACTTAAATAGCTACTTAAGCACGTAGATAGCTAGTCATATGTACTTCTAGGGTGCAGCAGAATTCATGTGTAATTTATGGTCTGATACCCTGTTTGTTTAAATGGTTTGCTGTTATCACTTGTAGCACTAGTAATGTTTGCATGTTCATAGATAGACAACTATCAGGTTTATATGAGGGACACCGTCTTTTTAACTTATATATATATATATGTGTGTGTGTGTGTGTGTGTGTGTGTGTGTGTGTGTGTGTGTTGGAATCATTTTGCTTACATCAAAGAAATTTACATATGTCTGTGTTGCTGGTAAACGGTACCGACTTGTTACTTCAATACATTGCCAAGAACTTGTTAGTTTTACTAGTTCATGTGTAATTAAATACGTTGCCCAAGCTTTTCCGTTTTGAGAACTTCTGGGTCAAACACACTGGCTTCTCTGATGTTGTTGCACGCTCATGGGCTAAACCCTACCACGCACCCAACTCTGTTGCACTCATCTGTAAGAAACTCAAGACGCTCCGATATGATCTCAAGCATTGGAGTAGAGGTACTTCCAACCTGAAAATTATGATCCAAAACAGCAATGAAACACTGGCCAACCTAGATGCACTTGAGGACAAGAGAACTTTGTTTATTCAAGAAGCAAATTTCCGGCGAATCCTTAAAGGTCACTTAAACCGTCTTCTCAAATATCAAAATGAATATTGGAGAAAGAGATGCACTATCAGATATTTCAGGTTTGCTGATGAGAACACTAAACTCTTTCAGTCCCTCGCAACTGAGAGGTTTAAGCACAACTCCATTGCTAGTCTGCGTGATGGTGATGTGGAGGTCACTGATCATGCTGGCAAAGAAGGTGTGCTGTTCAATACATATAAAGAACGCTTCAGTTCTTCTAAGCCCACCAACATGTGCTTTGATCTCTACCAGATCATCCGAAGAGTTGAGGGATTGGTGTGCTCTCGGTACCCTTTTCCAAAGATGAGATTGACGCCGTGATCAAGGAAATGCCTGCTGACAGAGCCCCCGGACCCGATGGTTTTAATGGCTGTTTCCTCAAAAACTGATGGCACATTATTAAAGAGGACTTTTATAAAATGTGTCACGACTTCTATGAGGGCAACCTTGACATAACTAGCATTAGTGAGGGCTATATCACCCTCATACAGAAAATCTCCTCCCCAGAGACAGCTAACGACTATAGACCCCTCACTCTACTCAATTGCTGCCTGAAAATCATCATGAAGATTCTGGCCAATCGCCTGCAAAAAGTCATTCTTAAGATCATTCACAGAAATCAGTACGGCTTCCTCAAAGGGAGAACCATTCAGGATTGTCTTGCATGGTCGTTTGAATACATTCATCAATGCCAAACATCCTCACGTGAGATTATACTCCTCAAGTTGGACTTTGCAAAAGCCTTTGACACAATTGAACATGAGCCGATGTTGCAAATCATGAAACACATGGGTTTTGATGACAAAAGGCTGGGTTGGATGAAGTCAATATTCGCCTCTGGGATCTCCTCGGTACTGCTGAATGGTGTCCCCAGCAGGAAATTCTTGTGCAAGTGTGGAGTGAGGCAGGGAGACCCTTTGTCGCCTCTGATTTTTGTTCTGGCTGTAGATCTCCTTCAAGCGGCGATCAATGACGCTTTTGCCCAAGGTTTGATTGATTTACCTTTCCCATGCAATCAGAGAGGTGACTACCCGGTGATTCAATATGCAGATGACACGATCCTGGTAATGCCAGCCTGCCCTGATCAAGCTGCCCGCATGAAGTCCATCCTAGTCGACTATGCAGCTTCTGTGGGACTGAAAATTAACTTCCATAAGTCCATGCTGATTCCCATCAATCTGGACTTGCAGCAAGCTTCTGCACTGGCCCAAAATTTTGGCTGTACTGTCGGATCTCTCCCCTTTACATACCTCTGCCTCCCCATGGGGACGACAAGGCCAACGCTGCTTGAACTCATGCCAATGGTGTGTGGGATTGAGAGGAAGTTGTCCACTGCCTTGTCCCTTCTGTCATCCGGAGCCAAGCTCACACTGGTTAATTCAACAATCACCTCGATGCTGATCTATGCTCTGTGCACACTCAAACTTCATCCTAAGGTGATTGAACACATCGACAAACTGCATAGATACTGCTTGTGGGCCAAAAACACGGAGACTGGGGTCAAAAATAATTCTCTGGCAGCTTGGGAACTGGTTTGTAGGCCGAAATGCAAAGGTGGACTTGGGGTGATTGACATCAAAACTCAGAACGTGGCCCTACTCCTCAAGCACCTGTTTAAGTTCTACAACCATCATGACGTCCCTTGGGTGACTCTGATCTGGGACACCTACTACATGGGTAGAATACAACATGCAGCCCCCCCCGATCGGATCCTCCTGGTGGCGCGATGTCATGCAACTCAGCAATGTCTATCGTGGGATCACAAAGGTTACTATTAGAGAGGGATCGTCGGCTCTATTCTGGAAAGATGTGTGGTTTGAGCACGATCACGAGGCCCCACTCTTCGAGATCTTCCCCCGAGCCTTCTCCTTTTGCACAAATGAGGATGAACCCGTGGGCACTGCACTCGCGGCCACGGACCCAGCTATGCTCTTCCATCTACCCCTGTCTACTCAGGCGAGAGAGAAGATCAGAGAGATCCAGCAAGGTTCGATACATATCATACCAGAGAGGGGTTCTGCGGACTCGTGGGTCTGTACCCTGGGAGGAAAATTCTCGGCTAAATCATTCTACAACCACTGCTTTAGAGAAACGGTCACCAATGAGGCTTTTTTTGTGGCTTTGGAAAGCCAAGAGCCCGATCAAATTCAAAATGTTTGGCTGGTTGCTACTGGTGGACCGCCTAAACACGAGGAACATGCTGAAGCGTACGCATTACGTTGTTTTGGACAACAACTATGCATGCATGCTGTGCCAAAACCCTCCAGAGGAAACAGTTGAGCATCTCTTCTTCTCATGCCCCTTCAGCCGACGATGTTGGGACAGAGTGGGACTGAGCTGGCCATCAGTTGGCAATAGGAACTCTCTGTTGCATGATGGTAAAAATCAGTGGAGGCAGCCGCTGTTCATGGACATATTCTTTCTTGCCGCGTGGAGTATCTGGAAAGAGAGAAACAACGAGTACTTCAGAGGGGTGCCACAATCATTCACTGCATGGTTGGATAGATTCAAACACCTCTTAAGTCTCCTGGCTCACAACTGTAAAGAAGAGCTTCGTCCCTTCTTAGACTCTTACATACAAAGCTTGTAACTAGTAGTGTTCTATATGCCTAGTTGGGCCGAGGGGGGGCCCTAAAAAACACCCCATCCTTGTAATGATGTAACATCTATCTTGTGAGTAATACAAAGTCAGTGGGAGCCTCTCCCACTGTCGTTCATGGTCAAAAAAAAATTAAATACGTTGCCAAAAATGGTTAGTTTTCCTAGTTTGATGTTAGTTTTTTATGGCTCTTGCAACACTTTATTTATGATTGCTAACATTCAAGTTTGCAGGATCCAACTGAAACTCCGTTGGCACAACATGTATGTTTTCAAAAACTTCCTTGTTTATATGCTTTGCTGCTGTAATTTGTTGCTGTAATCATCTTACCAACTTCAAGTTTTCAGGATCCAGTTGGAAGTCCAATTGCACAGTAGGTACATTTAAAAAATATATTTGTGTAACAGGTTTGCTGCTGTAACTTGTTCCTCTAATCAAGTTACTGACTACTCATCTTTTCCGGATCCAAGAGAAACTCCAATGCCACAACAGGTTCCTTTTGCAAAACTTGTTTGTTTAACTTCTTTGCTGCTGCAACCGGTTGCTCTAATCACGTTACTGGCTACTCAACTTTTCAGGATCCAAGAGAAACTCCAATGCCACAACAGGTACCTTTTGCAAAACTTCTTTGTGTCGGCGTCCTGGGAACGGGGGTACCCAGACTTGCCTACCCGCGGCCCAGGGTGTGGCTCCACCAATGGCCTGGTACGGCCCATCTTCACCAGCAATCACTCAAGACCCTCGCGAGGGGCCAAGTCTCACGAGGCGGACGACACCAAGACCTCCCCTGGGGCGGCCTCGCTAGGCTGGCACCCGAGTAGCAGAAATATCAAGGCAAGGGGCACCTCGCAAGGTGCTTGTGACGTGAGCTGTGACGACCAAGGCCAGGCGGGCGCCAGCGGGCGCAGAGTGCCAGTTTCCTCTTTGGTGCTAAAGGGGCAAGCACAGGCGAGGAGTCCCGAGGCATCAGGCAAAGGTTTCCTTATCGGTGCAACAAGACCAAGACCAGCAGGACGGCAGGACGGAGGTCACCACGGAGCCCACAGCGGCGTCACCACCAGAGCCTTTGGCAGGCGAATACCACCTTTTGTCAGGATAGCTTGTACTAGTTGTCTCACTTCAACATTGGCCATTGTGGGATCCCTTCCTGCCTAACATTTGGGGAGAGGACCCGGGCCTCTATAAATAGGTCTAGCCACCACCGTGGGAGGGATCATCTCATCTTGGATTGGATCCATTCCACCAAGGCCACCTCACCAGCTCATCGAGCTCTAGAACACCTCTCCTCAGGGGGCTGTTCATCCCTTGTCTGTGTTCATCCTCAGCCTATGAGGCAATCCACCACACCACACTAGAGTAGGGTATTACACCACAACGGTGGCCCAAACCAGTATAAACTCTAGTGTCTCTTGTACCTTGGGTTCGGCGAGCTAGGCCTTGAGATTGTTGCGAGAGCGAGCTAGAGAGGGAGAGAGATCTTCGTGCGCACCCCAGTGTTCGAACCTTAAGGGTTTGCCGGAACCCGTAATTCGACATTTGGTGCGCCAGGTAGGGGTGCGCTGAAGCCTTTCTTCCATCGATCCGTGCTCCGTTGATCCGCTGGATCCACGGCTGACACTCGCCGAGCCCGTGCTGAGTGCCGAGCCGCCCTCGCCGCACGCGTCGCTCAGACGGCTCCCGTTGGTGGACCTCCCCGCCGTTCTCCATCACCTGCTGCAACCGCTGCCACCGGCCCGGCCGGGAACGAGCAGCAAGCTTCGTTGCTGCAACCCTCCGTGTGGCGGGACGGACGCACTTGCACCCCGTCGCTGACTCCGGCTGGCTCGTCGTCCCACGCTCGTCGCGCGCCCATGGACGCTCAGGTCGCGCTGCTCATGGCACGCGAGCTCCTGCGTTACCGCCTGGTCGATGACCTCTACGGCGACTGGCTCGACCGCATCACCGAGCTCGTCAGCGCCGCTCGGGGCTCCCCTGCACCATCCCTCTCGCTACCTCGACCACCTCCAGCTGCGGGCGACGTAGCACACGGAGCGCCTCCTCTGCCTCCGCATCAAGACGCCACCCTCGCACCAAGGCACGCAGCCCCGTGGTGTGACCCACCACGCGGGGCGCCCGTGCACGAAGAAGGAAGCTGCCAAGAAGTCCCTCGACCACAAGAAAAAGCTACTGCGCTCCCAGCACCACTGCGTCAAGACCGTGCGCCGCCTGCGGTGGCGGCACGTGGATATCAAGATCAGGCCCCACCTCCGTGACGAGCTCCGGTGACCATAGCACGTTGCCGTGCCTTCACTCCTGAGCTGCGCAGCATCATCTGGCCCGACAAGTTCAAGCCAGACCTGTCTCCGCGCTACGACGGCACCCCCGACCCCGCGGAGTTCTCGCAGCTCTATGAGCTCAGCATCGGGGCGGCCAACGGTGACGAGAAGCTCATGGCGAATTGGTTCCCCATGGCCCTCAAGGATGGCGCGCGCTCATGGCTCCTGAACCTGCCCGTGGGATCGATCTCCTCCTGGGGTGAGATGCGCGAGCGTTTTGTCGCCAACTTCCAGGGCACTCGTTGAGAGAGTCCTGGACTAAGGGGTCCTCGGGCGTCCGGCCTGTTATCCATGGGCCGGATTGATGGGCTATGAAGACATGAAGAACGAAGAATGTACCCGTGTCCGGATAGGACTCTCCTTGGCGTGGAAGGCAAGCTTGGCGATCAACTATGAAGATTCCTTCTTATGTAACCGACTCTATGTAACCCTAGATCCCCCCGGTGTCTATATAAACTGGAGGGTGTAGTCCGGAAAGGATATACTCATTACCATAGTCATAACATGCTAGGCTTCTAGGGTTTAGCCATTACGATCTCGGGGTAGATCAACTCTTGTAATACTCATATTCATCAAGATCAATCAAGGAAGTAGGGTATTACCTCCATAGAGAGTGCCTGAACCTGGGTAAACATCGTGTCCCCTGTCTCCTGTAACCATCGACCTTAGACGCACAGTTTGGGACCCCCTACCCAAGATCCGCCGGTTTTGACACCGACATTGGTGCTTTCATTGAGAGTTCCACTGTGACGTCGATGAAAGGTTCGATGGCTCGCCTTGTCCTTAAAGACAACATCACCTTCGAGGGAGTCCTGGCCCCAGGCCAAACCCTCCGGCTGGGCGGCTTTACCATGATCGCCCGTTCGGCCGTTGAGCCGACGATGACCTCTCGGGCCATCGAAAACCCCCTTCAAACCAACTCCGAACACTCCAAGCAGATGGATTCGGTAGAGTTTTCATCCTTGAACGAGCTCCTAGATCGCATCGCCGCTTTGGGAATCGCCACAGATTACGATCAGATCGGGCCTAAAACCGATCAAGGAGAAATCAAAACTCCACCGGTCACCCACCAGATAGCGGTAGTCGAGGAGCAGGGCGGCGAGTCTTCTTCTATATCGAACACGGACTATGTTCGGATCACCGATCAGGAAGAACCGGATACCCATCAGCGAAAGGATGCGACCAGCCCTCCAAACATAGAATCGGACGGCAGTCCTAAACAATCAGAAGATACTCCGGAGCCCGGACTGTTGAGTCTGGAAGGTCTTCAGACTCCGGATAATCGGTCAGGTCAGGGTTCGGATTTAATTCCACCCACCCACCCGGACATAGATGCTCTCATGAGCATAAAACAGTAGTCTCAGGAAACGGTCCACCACTTCTGGGCCAGATTCCTCCTTGTCAAAGACAAGGTAAAAGATTGCCGTGACGAGGACGCGATATCAGCATTCTGCAACAATTGCACGGACGAAGGAATCCTCAACGCCATCAATCGCTGCCGCATACTGAAGTTCGCTGACTTAGCAACTATCGTACAGAAGTACAGCGCGATGGAAAGCGCCTGGAAAACTCAGGTAGCTTGCTGGGAACCATCGGTCCCAACTCAACTCCTCCTACAGGCGAAGAGGGCGCACCCCCGTGGCACGCCCAGTCCAACAGTCAAGAAACATAAACCCATTACGCGGCACGGCACCGTTCTGGAGGGATGGCTCGATGGCCCATGCAAAATACACACGACACCAGATACCGTGGCAACCCACAGCCTTAGAGCATGTTGAATACTCCAGCAGGTAGCCAAGAGCGGCGAGGACATCCTTATCAAGGACACCCCAGAACAACACCCTCCAGAAAACGACGACACAAGAGTATTGACGGTCTTCGAGACATTCGCTTCAAACAACAAGCGCAAAAGGGCACTTCGCGACCTCGCCGAAGTCTGCCAAATCGCTGCAATAAACCCTTGGAACGATATGGCTATAACATTTAATGCCGGTGACGAACCGAAGTACAGGACAGTCCGAGTGCCAACCGCATTAGTCCTCAGTCCCATCGTGGACGGGTTTTGACTTACCAAGGTCCTCATGGACGGCGGCAGCGGACTAAACCTCATTTATGAGGACACACTCCACAAAATGGTAATAGACAGGAGCCGCATCAAGCAAAGTAGCACCACCTTCCGAGGAATCATTCCCAGTTGAGAGGCGCGATGCGCGGAAAAAATCACACTTGACGTGGTATTCGGCACGCCAGAGAATTATCGGTCCGAAGAAATCACCTTCCAAGTGGCCCCTTTCAGCAGCGGATACCACGCCCTGTTGGGGCGGGATGCTTTCACACGCTTCCAAGCCATACCTCATTACGGGTATATGAAGCTCAAAATGCCCGGACCAAATGGTATAATCACTCTCGTCAGTGATCTGGACATGGCACTACGCGCTGAAAACAAAACCGCATCCCTGGCCCTTGAGGCGCTATCCGAAGCCCTCGCGACTGAAGAATTAACCGCACTGCCCTCCACAGTGGACAGGGACGATGTGATCCTCGACAAACGCCCCAAATCCACCTCCTTCAAACCAGCAGAAGAAATAGTCAAATTCCAGGTCCACCCAACGGACCCCAAGAAGACAGCATCTATCGGAGCGCAACTAAACCCAACGGTTGACGCCGCACTACGAGAATTCCTGCGCGAAAACTGGGACATATTTGCCTGGCACCCCTTCGATATGCCAGGGATCCCACGCAAGCTGGCCGAACATAGCCTCAACATATTAAAGGGATTTAAACCGGTCAAGCAAACACTGCGGCGCTTTTCCGAACCCAAGCGACAAGCCATGGGGGAGGAGCTGGCCAAGCTTATCGAGGCCGGATTCATTAGAGAAATCAAACATCCGGACTGGCTGGCAAACCTGGTGATGGTACCAAAGCAGGACAAATCCTGGCGCCTGTGTGTCGATTTCAAAGACCTCAACAAGGCTTGCCCTAAGGATCCCTTCCCCCTCCCCCGCATTGATCAAATCATTGACGCCACCGCAGGACACGACTCACTGTGTTTCCTCGATGCATATTCCGGATACCATCAAATCAAAATGAAGGAGTCCGATCAAGCTGCAACAGCATTCATTACCCCATACGGGCCATTCTGCTTCAACACCATGCCCTTCGGGCTCAAGAACGCCGGTGCCACATACCAACGCATGATTCAAACATGCCTGGAGAGGCAGATCGGCAAGATAGTAGAAGCCTACGTCGATGACGTCGTCATCAAAACTAGGCACATCGAAACACTAATAGACGACTTACGTCTTACATTCGACAACCTCCGTGCGTATGACATTAAGCTCAACCCGGAAAAGTGTGTCTTCGGCGTCCCCGCTGGAAAACTGTTGGGCTTCATCGTTTCCAATAGAGGAATCGAAGCAAATCCAGCCAAAATCCGAGCTCTGTCATAGTTGGCTACGCCAACAGACCTCAAACAAGTCCAAAAACTAGCTGGTTGCGTGGCAGCGTTAAGTCACTTTATCTCCAGATTAAGAGAAAAGGCACTACCACTCTATCGCCTCTTATGGTGCACCGATAACTTCGAATGGACAGATGCGGCGACTGCCGGACTGGAGGAAATAAAGGCCCTCCTAGCAAGCAACCCAATCCTGGCCGCACCAAACGCTGGCAAACCCATGCTGCTATACATATCGGCAACACATCAGGTGGTGAGCGCCGTGCTCATCGTTGAACGAGAACAGGACGGACACAAATTCCCGCTTCAAAAACCAGTATACTACGTATCTACTGTCCTCACACCATGCCAATCCCGTTACCCCCATTACCAAAAGATAGCATACGCGGTCTTCATGGCATCCTGAAAGCTACGACACTACATCCAGGAGTGTTCAATCATGGTGGCTTCTGAAGTCCCACTCAAAGACATAATAAACAACCGCAACGCCACGGGATGGATCGCCAAATGGGCCATAGAGCTACTTCCATTCGACATAACATACAAGCCACGTCGAGCCATCAAATCCCAAGTACTGGCTGACTTCGTCACCGAATGGACAGAGGCCGAACTCCCTAAAGAGTATGGTGCATATTCCAATTGGGTTATGTATTTTGACGGCTCCAAAATGCTGGCGGGGCTAGGAGCGGGAGTCGTGTTAACATCCCCCACTGGAGATGTCGTCCAGTATGTACTCCAAATACTGTACACAGACTCCAACAACTCAGCCGAATACGAGGCCCTATTGCATGGTCTTCAGATGGCTGTATCCATGGGCATACAACGCCTAGAGGTGCGTGATAACCCACAAGTATAGGGGATCAATTGTAGCCTCTTTCGATAAGTAAGAGTGTCGAACCCAACGAGGAGCTAAAGGTAGAACAAATATTCCCTCAAGTTCTATCAACCACCGATACAACTCTACGCACGCTTAATGTTCGCTTCACCTAAAACAAGTATGAAACTAGAAGTACTTTGTAGGTGTTGTTGGATAGGTTTGCAAGATAATAAAGAGCGTGTAAAAAAAAGTAGGGGCTTTTTAGATAAAGACACAATAAAGTAAATATAGCGAGTGTGGAAAAGTGGTGGTAGGAGTTGCGAAATTGTCCCTAAGCAATTGACTACTTTACTAGACCGATAGCAAGTTTTATGTGGGAGAGGCCACTGCTAGCATGTCATCCCTAACTTGGAATTCTATGCACTTATGATTGGAACTATTAGCAAGCATCCGCAACTACTAACGTTCATTAAGGTAAAACCCAACCATAGCATTAAGTTATATTGGTCCCCCTTCAATCCCGTATGCATCAATTTCTATGCTAGGTTGAAGCTTGTGTCACTCTTGCCTTCCAATACATAGTCCTATCAACATACAACTAACCCTATGGCGTGATCCACGCGCGCGCTCATATGATGGGCACCAAAGGACAACAACATAACCACAAGCAAATTAAATCAATCATAGCAATTCATCAACCATCGATAGGACAACGAAAATCTACTCAGACATCATAGGATGGCAACACATCGTTGGATAATAATATGAAGCATAAAACACCATGTTCAAGTAGAGGGTACATCGGGTTGCGGGAGAGTGGACCGCTGTGGATAGAGAGGGGAAGGTGATGGAGATGTTGGTGAAGATGGCGGAGGTGTTGGTGAAGATCGCGGTGATGATGATGGTGGCCACGGCAGCGTTCCGGCGCCACCGGAAGAGCGGGGGAGAGGGGCCCCCTTCTTCTTCTTCTTCCTTGACCTCCTCCCTAGATGGGAGAAGGGTTTCCCCTCTAGTCCTTGGCCTCCATGGCATGGGAGGGGCGAGAGCCCCTCCGAGATTGGATCTGTCTCTCTGTCTCTCTCTGTTTCTGCGTTCTGGTATTCTGCCCTTTCACCGTTTCGTATATATATGGAGATCCGTAACTCCGATTGGATTGAAACCTTCGCCCAGATTTTTCTTCGAAAATTAGCTTTCTTGCGGCCGAAGAAGAGCAGCAACTGCCTTACGGGTGGCCCACGAGGGTCAGGGGTGCGCCCGGGGGGGCAGGCACGCCCCCTGCCTCGTGGCCACGTCGGGCACCGTCTCGCGTTGATTCTTCTTGCCGTATTCTCCAAATATTCCAAAAATATTCTCCGTCCGTTTTTATCCCGTTTGGACTCCGTTTGATATGGGGTTTCTGCGAAACAAAAATCATGCAACAAACAGGAACTGGCACTGGGCACTGGATCAGTATGTTAGTCCCAAAAATAGTATAAAAATTTGCCAAAAGTGTATGAAAGTTGAATAATATTGGCATGGAACAATCAAAAATTATAGATACGACGGAGACGTATCAGCATCCCCAAGCTTAATTCCTGCTCATCCTTGAGTAGGTAAATGATAAAAAAGATAATTTTTGATGTGGAATGCTACCTAGCATAATCTTGATCATGTATCTAATGATGGCATGAATATTAAGACACGAGTGATTCAAGGCAATAGTCTATCATTTGACATAAAAACAATAATACTTCAAGCATACCAACCAAGCAATTATGTCTTATCAAAATAACATAGCCAAAGAAAGCTCATCCCTACAAAATCATATAGTCTGGCTATGCTCCATCTTCACCACACAAAGCATTCCAATCTTGCACAACCCCGATGACAAGCCGAGCAATTGGTTCATACTTTTTAACGTGCTTCAGCCTTTTCAACCCTCACGCAATACATGAGCGCAAGCCATGGATATAGCACTATAGGTGGAATAGCATATGATGATGGAGGTTTGGTGGAGAAGACAAAAAGGAGAAAGTCTCACATTGACGCGGCTAATCAACGGGCTATGGAGATGCCCATCAATTGATGTCAATGTGAGGAGTAGGGATTGCCATGCAACGGATGCACTAGAGCTATAAGTGTATGAAAGCTCAAACTGGAAACTAAGTGGGTGTGCATCCAACTTGCTTGCTCATGAAGACCTCGGGCATTTGAGGAAGCCCATCATTGGAATATACAAGCCAAGTTCTATAATGAAAATTCCCACTAGTATATGAAAGCGATAACTCAAGAGACTCTCTATATGAAGAACATGGTGCTACTTTGAAGCACAAGTGTGGTAAAAGGATAGTAACATTGCCCCTTCTCTCTTTTTCTCTCATTTTTTTTATTTTCTCTTTTTTTTCTTTTTTTTTGGTGGGCTTCTTTGGCCTCTTTTTTCTTTTTTTTATTTGGGCTTCTTTGGCCTCTTTTATTTATTTTTAAAGTCCGGAGTATCATCCCGACTTGTGGGGGAATCATAGTCTCCATCATCCTTTCCTCACTGGGGCAATGCTCTAATAATGATGATCATCACACTTTTATTTACTTACAACTCAATATTACAACTCGATACTAGAACAAAGATATGACTCTATATGAATGCCTCCGGCGGTGTACCGGGATGTGCAATGATCTAGCATAGCAATGACATCAAAAACGGACAAGCCATGAAAACATCATGCTAGCTATCTTACGATCATGCAAAGCAATATGAGAATAAATGCTCAAGTCATGTATATGATGATGATGGAAGTTGCATGGCAATATATCTCGGAATGGCTATGGAAATGCCATGATAGGTAGGTATGGTGGCTGTTTTGAGGAAGATATAATGAGGCTTATGTGTGATAGAGCGTATCGTATCACGGGGTTTGGATGCACCGGCGAAGTTTGCACCAACTCTCGAGGTGAGAAAGGGCAATGCACGGTACCGAAGAGGCTAGCAATGATGGAAGGGTGAGAGTGCGTATAATCCATGGACTCACATTAATCATAAAGAACTCATATACTTATTGCAAAAGTTTATTAGCCCTCGAAGCAAAGCACTACTACGCATGCCCCTAGGGCGATAGATTGGTAGGAAAAGACCATCGCTCGTCCCCGACCGCCACTCATAAGGAAAGCAATCAAAGAACACCTCATGCTCCAACTTCGTTACATAACGGTTCACCATACGTGCATGCTACGGGACTTGCAAACCTCAACACAAGTATTTCTCAATTTCACAATTACTCAACTAGCACGACTCTAATATCACCACCTTTATATCGCAAAACTATTGCAAGGAATCAAACACATCATATTCAGTGATCTACAAGTTTTATGTAGGATTTTATGGCTAACCAGGTGAATGACCAATTCCTGTCATCTCTCTAAATAGATATAAGTGAAGCAAGTGAGTTTAATTCTTTCTACAAAAGATATGCCCACTCTCTAACAAATATAAGTGAAGCAAAAGAGCAATCTACAAATGGCGGTTTTCTATGTAAAGAGAAACAGGCAATCCAAACTTCAAATGATAGAAGTGAAGCACATGAAGCATTCTATAAAGCCATACTCAAAAGATATAAGTGAAGTGCAATGAGCATTCTATAAATCAACCAAGGACTATCTCATACCAGCATGGTGCATAAAATAAAAATGAAAACTAAATGCAAAAGACGCTCCAAGATTTGCACATATCGCATGAACGAAACGAATATGAAAACATACCGATACTTGTTGAAGAAAGAGGGGATGCCTTCCGGGGCATCCCCAAGCTTAGATGCTCGAGTCTCCTTGAATATTTACTTGGGGTGCCTTGGGCATCCCCAAGCTTGAGCTCTTGCCTCTCTTCCGTCTTCTCACATCGAGACCTCCTCGATCATCGAACACTTCATCCACACAAAACTTCAACACAAAACTCGGTAAGATCCGTTAGTATAATAAAGCAAATCACTACTCTAAGTACTGTTGAAAACCAATTCATATTTTGTTTTTGCATTATGTCTACTGTAATATAACTTTTTCATGGCTTAATCCACAGATATAAATTGATAGTTTCATCAAAACAAGCAAACTATGCATCAAAAACAGAATCTGTCTTAAACAGGACAGTCTGTAGTAATCTGAACATTCACCATACTTCTGGTATTTGAAAAATTCTGCCAAAATTAGGAAAAATAAAAAATTTGTATATAAAGACAGTTCAGAAAGAATCAGAACCATTTGATGTTCCAGTAAAAAACGTAAAATCGTGCACTACAGACAAAGTTTCTGTCCTGCACCGCACAAACCAACAAGCATTGTAAACATCCTGAAGGCAAACTTGGCACATTATTTTTATAATACAATGGAATTGTACAAGGGGATAATTATTTTTGTTGAAAAGTTTCTGTAATTAAGATTCACAAAGTTTCCATGGGCATGAACAAAGTTCAAGGACGTCCCCCACTTTCACAATGCTCGTCTATCTCACTTTCACTTTTCTTTTTGAAAAGTTTTGGGTTCCCCTCTTTATTTTTTTGTTTTTAAACTATATGAAAGCACTCAACAGAAATAAATGACTCTCTAAAACTTCCGGGTTGTCTCCCTGGCAGCGCTTTCTTTAAAGCCATTAAGCTAGGCATATAGTGCTCAAGTAATGGATCCACCCGGATCCCAAGGTATATCAAAGCCAATTTTAATCAACAATGATTTGTAATTAAGTAGTGAGCACAAAGCAACATATATCAAGCAAAGACGAAGCCTAACTCTCTTCCTATGCATCGGCATGTCATAAAAGAACAATTCATGCACACAAAGTAAAGGCCAATGCATAGTATAAACAGTTTCTTGCAATTTTATCGTGTTGGAAACATAGAGAGGTGGAGATATAGTTCCTCTCTCATAATAATTGCAAGTAGGAGCAGCAAGCACATGCATATTATATTCGTCAAAATCATCATGTGTAATAGTAAAAGGCAACCCATCAATATAATCCTTAATAAGTGCAAACTTCTCCGATATAGTGTAGTTTGGAGATTTCAAAAAGATAATAGGACTATCATGTGTGGGTGCAATAGCAACAATTTCATGTTTAACATAAGGAACTATATCAAGTTCATCTCCATAAGCATCATTAATATTGGCATCTTGGCCACAAGCATAGCAAGCATCGTCAAAAAGGGATATTTCAAAAGAATCAACGGGATCATAATAGTTATCATAGCAATCATCCTTCGGTAAGCACAAAGGGAAATTAAACAATGTATGAGTTGAAGAGTTACTCTCATTAGAAGGTGGGCACGGGTAGCTAATCTGCTCTTCCTCCTTTTGTTCTTCGCTCTCCTCATCATCTTTTTCATCCAATGAGCTCACAGTTTCATCAATTTCTTCTTCCATAGACTCCTGCAAAATATTAGTCTCTTCTTGGACAGCGGAGACTTTCTCAATAAATGCATCCATATCGGAATTGAATTCATAATTGGCATAGAAATATTTAAGGATAGCTAAATTTTCAGGTCCATAAACAGCATCATAAAGATTTTCAAACTCTTTGAACATAGATTCAATTTCATAAGCACCCATAAAAGCAACAAATTCTTCTATTTGTTCCACATCATAGTAATCATATATACCTCTAGCATAAGTAGCCAAGGTTTCATTATCATTAAATTTGCATGAAAAGGGAAGGTGTGGAGCCTTCATCCTAGAGCAACAAGTATAATCATATCTCAAGCATACTTGCCGAGCATACCACTTCAACATATAAATTTGATCCCATAATAGTTTCCCTTTTTGAGTCAAGCGATAATCCCTAAAGTATTCACGTTGGTCCAACGTGTCTCCCATTACATAATTGAATGAGGTTTTCTTAGGATTATCAAAGTGGTACATAATATTCTTCACATAATGATCATCGAGGGTTTTAGGAGGTTCCCCGTCTCCATGAGTAGCAAGTACACCTAATTTTTTTTGTATTTCGTGTTCCATATCCATAACTAAAGATAAAGAACAACTAAGAACAGCAAATAAAAATTACTTAGTGATAAAGCAAACAAGCACACACGAGAATATTCACCCCACGCTATTGCTCCCCGGCAACGGTGCCAGAAAAAGGTCTTGATAACCCACAAGTATAGGGGATCAATTGTAGCCTCTTTCGATAAGTAAGAGTGTCGAACCCAACGAGGAGCTAAAGGTAGAACAAATATTCCCTCAAGTTCTATCGACCACCGATACAACTCTACGCACGCTTAATTTTCGCTTTACCTAAAACAAGTATGAAATTAGAAGTACTTTGTAGGTGTTGTTGGATAGGTTTGCAAGATAATAAAGAGCGTGTAAATAAAAAGTAGGGGCTGTTTAGATAAAGACACAATAAAGTAAATATAGCGAGTGTGGAAAAGTGGTGGTAGGAGTTGCGAAATTGTCCCTAAGCAATTGACTACTTTACTAGATGGATAGCAAGTTTTATGTGGGAGAGGCCACTGCTAGCATGTCATCCCTGACTTGGAATTCTATGCACTTATGATTGGAACTATTAGCAAGCGTCCGCAACTACTAACGTTCATTAAGGTAAAACCCAACCAGAGCATTAAGTTATATTTTTCCCCCTTCAATCCCGTATGCATCAATTTCTATGCTAGGTTGAAGCTTGTGTCACTCTTGCCCTCCAATACATAGTCCTATCAACATACAACTAACCCTATGGTGTGATCCACGCGCGTGCTCATATGATGGGCACCAAAGGACAGCAACATAACCACAAGCAAATTAAATCAATCATAGCAATTCATCAACCACCGATAGGACAACGAAAATCTACTCAGACATCATAGGATGGCAACACATCATTGGATAATAATATGAAGCATAAAGCACCATGTTCAAGTAGAGGGTACAGCGAGTTGCGGGAGAGTGGACCACTGTAGATAGAGGGGGGATGGTGATGGAGATGTTGGTGAAGATGGAGGAGGTGTTGGTGAAGATCGCGGTGATGATGATGGTGGCCACGGCGGCGTTCCGGCGCCACCGGAAGAGAGGGGGAGAGGGGCCCCCTTCTTCTTCTTCTTCCTTGACCTCCTCCCTAGATGGGAGAAGGGTTTCCCCTCTGGTCCTTGGCCTCCATGGCATGGGAGGGGCGAGATCTCGCCCCTCCGAGATTGGATCTGTCTCTCTATCTCTCTCTGTTTCTGCGTTCTGGTATTCTGCCCTTTCACCGTTTCGTATATATATGGAGATCCGTAACTCCGATTGGATTGAAACCTTCGCCCAGATTTTTCTTCGAAAATTAGCTTTCTTGCGGCCGAAGAAGAGCAGCAACCACCTTATGGGTGGCCCACGAGGGTCAGGGGCGCGCCCAGTGGGGGCAGGTGCGCCCCCCTGCCTCGTGGCCACCTCGGGCACCGTCTCGCGTTGATTCTTCTTCCCGTATTCTCCAAATATTCCAAAAATATTCTCCGTCCGTTTTTATCCCGTTTGGACTCCGTTTGATATGGGGTTTCTGCGAAACAAAAATCATGCAACAAATAGGAACTGGCACTGGGCACTGGATCAATATGTTAGTCCCAAAAATAGTATAAAAAGTTGCCAAAAGTGTATGAAAGTTGAATAATATTGGCATGGAACAATCAAAAATTATAGATACGACGGAGACGTATCAGTACGTGGGGATTCAAACCTCGCAATATCTCAAATAAACGGAGATTTTGATGCCAAAGATCCAAAGATGGCAGCTTATCGTAATGCCGTCTTAAAAATGTCGGCTCGGTTCAAGGGGCTCGAACTTCATCATGTCGCCCGAGAAAGTAATCAGGCAGCGGACGTCCTTGCTCGCATTGGCGCCAAGCGTGACCCCGTCCCACCCAACATTTTCCTGGAAAGGCTTTTCAAGCCATCCGTGGTGTGGCAAGGGGAGGGCGGCAACAACAGTCCAGATTCGAATACAACCCCAAATCCTGAACACACCGATAGTATCGGGGGCTCAGCCACCGAAATAACACCGTCGGCCCATCTTATTATGGCAGTCATTGCCCCATGGACCGAACCCTTCTTGTCCTACATTAATGGGAAGGAGCTTCCCGAAGACCAGAATGAGGCTCGCCGCATTGTCCGGCGTTCGAAGGCCTACAAGGTTCACGACGGAGAGCTCTACAAGAAAAGTACTACCGGAGTACTTCAAAGATGTATCTCCGAAGAAGAGGGGCGGCAGCTTTTAGCGGAAATTCACGCTGGTCTCGGCGGACACCACACCGCAGCTCGGGCCCTCGTTAGCAAGGCCTTCCGTACTGGGTGTTATTGGCCGACAGCCCGAGCAGACGCGCAGGACCTTGTCCAACACTGCGTCGGATGCCAACTCTTCGCCAACCAAAGCCACATGCCCCCAATTGCCTTACAAACTATCCCCATTACTTGGCCTTTCACGGTCTAGGGACTGGATATGGTTGGACCCCTTAAATGGGGAAGCCATAAGAAAAAATATCTGCTGGTTATGGTGGACAAATTCACTAAGTGGATAGAGGCTAAACCGGTCAAAACGGCTGAGTCCGTCTCAGTGATAGAATTCATATCCGGTGTTGTGCACAGTTATGGTGTCCCACACAGCATCATCACCGACAACGGCTCTAATTTCACAGCCGACGAGGTAAAAACCTGGTGTACTAATCTTGGCATTAAACTCTATTACGCCTCCGTCTACCACCCGCAAACCAACGGTCAAGTCAAACGAGCCAATGGTCTTATTATGAGCGGCATCAAGCCCAGACTAGTGCGGTCTTTGAGAGAATCAGACACGCACTGGGTTGAGGAGCTCGACTCCGTACTCTGGGGGCTACGGACCACGCCCAACCATACTACCGGGTACACACATTTCTTCATGGTGTATGGCATGGAGGCTGTATTGCCCTGCGATATTATCCACGACTCACCTCGAGTGCGTATGTACGAAGAGAGAGAAGCCGAGCTTGATCGGCAGGACAACCTAGATGCCCTGGAAGAGGAGCGCGATGTCGCAAAAGCCCGTTCAACATTTTACCAACAGCAGGCTCGAAGATATCAAAGCAGAGAAGTACGGGCCAAGACCTACAACATTGGCGAACTCATTCTACGCCTGCCGGAGAAGAAAAAGGACAAACTCGAGCCCAAATGGGAGGGTCCCTTCATAATTGACGAAGTTCTCACCGGAGGGGCATACCGTCTCCGCGATGCATCAGACAATCGCCTCAAGCCGAACCCCTGGAACGCGGCCAGACTCCGAAGATTCTATGCCTAGCGCCGAACTCCTTGTTCGTCTCCTTCTACCCTGTAGTTTCCATTATTTTTTCTCTCTTTTCCGATTACTTTTTTTTTCTTTCTCACTTTAAAGCTTTCGTACGGCTAGACCGCACACCCCTGACGCATACATCTTTAAATATGTATGTCCATTATACCTGGGGGCTTCTTAGACAGAAGCTTTTTATTATTATTCCTTGAGCATCAAGCTCTTCACATATGAGTTTTTCCATATGTACCTTTTCTTCGCCACTATATGCATCGATATGACTTAAGGGGGGGGGGGGGGGGGGGGGGGGGGGGGGGGGGGGGGGGGGGGGGGGGGGGGGGGGGGGGGGGGGGGGGGGGGGGGGGGGGGGGGGGGGGGGGGGGGGGGGGGGGGGGGGGGGGGGGGGGGGGGGGGGGGGGGGGGGGGGGGGGGGGGGGGGGGGGGGGGGGGGGGGGGGGGGGGGGGGGGGGGGGGGGGGGGGGGGGGGGGGGGGGGGGGGGGGGGGGGGGGGGGGGGGGGGGGGGGGGGGGGGGGGGGGGGGGGGGGGGGGGGGGGGGGGGGGGGGGGGGGGGGGGGGGGGGGGGGGGGGGGGGGGGGGGGGGGGGGGGGGGGGGGGGGGGGGGGGGGGGGGGGGGGGGGGGGGGGGGGGGGGGGGGGGGGGGGGGGGGGGGGGGGGGGGGGGGGGGGGGGGGGGGGGGGGGGGGGGGGGGGGGGGGGGGGGGGGGGGGGGGGGGGGGGGGGGGGGGGGGGGGGGGGGGGGGGGGGGGGGGGGGGGGGGGGGGGGGGGGGGGGGGGGGGGGGGGGGGGGGGGGGGGGGGGGGGGGGGGGGGGGGGGGGGGGGGGGGGGGGGGGGGGGGGGGGGGGGGGGGGGGGGGGGGGGGGGGGGGGGGGGGGGGGGGGGGGGGGGGGGGGGGGGGGGGGGGGGGGGGGGGGGGGGGGGGGGGGGGGGGGGGGGGGGGGGGGGGGGGGGGGGGGGGGGGGGGGGGGGGGGGGGGGGGGGGGGGGGGGGGGGGGGGGGGGGGGGGGGGGGGGGGGGGGGGGGGGGGGGGGGGGGGGGGGGGGGGGGGGGGGGGGGGGGGGGGGGGGGGGGGGGGGGGGGGGGGGGGGGGGGGGGGGGGGGGGGGGGGGGGGGGGGGGGGGGGGGGGGGGGGGGGGGGGGGGGGGGGGGGGGGGGGGGGGGGGGGGTTGAAGTTTTCCAGTTCGGCGGTAGCAGCATTTAGCTGCGCCCGACACTGCTCCAGCTCTTGGGCTAGCAGGCCATTCTTCTCTGTAAGGACCTGGTTATACAATGATCCTTAAATCAGTTGTACCAACTGCTTTCAGTCTCAGGGGCTACGGGCATATGGTTATCCTTTTTGGACAAAGAAAAACTTACCTGCACATCTGTCAAATGTTGAATTATGGCTTTTCTAAGCCCATCTCGAGCAGCTCAGATGTATGCGACAGCCGAGCTGAAGGCATTGAATGCCTCTCCCGAGAACTTGGGGTCTCGTAAGACAGCCCTGCAGTGCCGATGATTCATGGCGCTCTCTACTTCCGAGTTGGTAATGGACATGTCTTCGGAACCCTCGGCCGAAGGACAGTCCGGCGTTGTCCCCATAGTGGCCCCCACCTCTCCGGTGGGATCTAAATCCCGGTTGTTGGGAGTGCGACCGGCCGAATCCCCGGACATAGTCCGGCGAACCTTTTTCCTGATACAGGACCAAGATAACAATCACGGTTGGATACTACTGCCAAAGCATACCTTCAAATCCATACCTCTTCGACGAAGGACCGGCCTTGTCTTTGCTGACCTTCCTTTTCGAGGCCCTGCTCGGCGCGGGAGCCGCTCTTCTTGGAGTCATTCCCGGCGTAGCATGACGTGCCAAACGCCTCCCCTTTGAAGCATGAGATAGTGCGGTGGGTGAGGCAGTGCGAGGAAACTCTTTCGAGGGGGATTTCTCCTGATTACTTATGTGGGAAACTGGAAGAAGACCAGGATAATCGGCGATGATGGCCACTTCTGTGCCATCATAGCTCGCCTGGTAAAACACCCCTTCCGCGAGTACCACGAATATATCTGGGTCCTCTTCGAACCCAGGATCAAGCTCCTGGTTGTGGTTCTCCGGCTGTGGGGCAGGGCTATTAAGCCCCTCGGTTACCTTCCGCCAGTGCTGTTTCAAAATAGACGGATTGGGAATTCGTTAAAGATGGCTAAGAGAGTGGAGTGAATAAAAGCAAAGGGGTTGGGACTTACCCAGCTGGGAGGGTTGTACATGGAGTACCCGTCTCTGCGATTGATGCGGAGAAATTCTTCTTCCTCCCCTTTAAACAGCTTGGCCAGTATCTTGGCTAGAGCGGCGGGGGTGTCCGGACCTTTCCGACCACAACGGGAGGCATCATCCTCCCCATTGTAGTGCCACATTGGGAGACCCTTGCGAACTGGGTCGGGAAGAGCGACGTCTTCTATATAGAACCATTCGGAAGGCCATTCTTCAGATGCCTTCCTTGGTGTGCCGGACAGGTATCCGGTATCGGCGATGCGCCATACTTCGGCTCCGCCCACTTCAAATATTGACCCCTGGTGGTTACGTGGGACAAGACAGAACAACTTTCTCCACAGTTCGAAATGGGCCTCAATGCCCAGGAACAGTTCGCACAAAGCGACGTAGCCTGCAATATGCAGAATGGAGGCGGGAGTAAAGTTATGCAGCTGAAGGCCATAGTATTCCAGAAGCCCCCGGAGGAACGGATGGACTGGAAACCCAACGCCCCTTAGCAGATAAGGGACGAAACAAACTCGCTCCCTCCCGGATGGATTGGGAAAATCCTCCGCCTGGGTGTCACCGTTAAGGGAAGCTTGCCCTGCTCGAACAGGGACCAGATCTGCAGGGGGGAGGAATCCCTGCGTTTGCAGCTTCTCTAATTGGCTGTGGGCCACTGAGCACCTCTCCCACTCGCCTCTCTCTGAGTCGAAGGAGGAACTGGGAATGCTAGCCATGTTGGAATGGCTTCTCCTAGTAGTCTTTGGGGATTTTTCTCCGTGAGATATTGAATGGATCTAAGATCCGATCTCTTTAAATAGGCACTCTTCCTGGCCTGAACGGGGTGTTATTTGCAAAAATACCCTGACCCCCTGCATTCGCTCGACACATGGAAGACGAGGTTATTAACGCGTAGGAGCCGAGGGGAGACATTGAATCTACGGCCGAATACACTACTTGGAAATCATTAAAGGAGGAACCCGCCTTGCAATGCCGAAGACAATTTGTGTGCCGAACACCTCGCTATTGAAGATTCGTTCGGGGGCTACTGAGGGAGTCCTGGACTAAGGGGTCCTCGGGCGTCCGGCCTGTTATCCATGGGCCGGACTGATGGGCTGTGAAGACATGAAGACCGAAGAATGTACCCGTGTCCAGATAGGACTCTCCTTGGCGTGGAAGGCAAGCTTGGCGATCAACTATGAAGATTCCTCCTTATGTAACCGACTCTATGTAACCCTAGATCCCCCCGGTGTCTATATAAACCGGAGGGTGTAGTCCGGAAAGGATATACTCATTACCATAGTCATAACAGGCTAGGCTTCTAGGGTTTAGCCATTACGATCTCGGGGTAGATCAACTCTTGTAATACTCATATTCATCAAGATCAATCAAGCAGGAAGTAGGGTATTACCTCCATAGAGAGGGCCCAAACCTGGGTAAACATCGTGTCCCCCGTCTCCTGTTACCATCGACCTTAGACACACAGTTCGGGACCCCCTACCCGAGATCCGCCGGTTTTGACACTGACACTCGTGACCGCCCGCCGGCCGCAGGCGACCTGCGGCGCATCAAGCAGCAGCCAGGGGAAACTCTGCAGAAGTACATCCAGCGCTTCAACAGCGTCCGCCTCAAGATTCCCAAGGTGACGGATGAGGCCATCATCTCCGCGTTCTCCGATGGTGTCCGCAATGTCAAGATGAAGGAGGAGCTTGCCATCCACGAGGAACTATGCACAGCCCTGGAGATGTTCAACATGGCAACTAAGTGCGCAAGGGCTAACGAGGGGCGCCTCTCCCTCCTCGAGCTCCCAGCTACGGATCAGGAAGACAAGAAGGCCAAGATCAAGGACGTGAAGCGCAAGGGGGCTGCCGTGCTCACGGTGGAGCCAGAGACGAAGCACGGCCGCGACCACCCCAAATCATCCAAGGCCAACAGCCCATTCTGCGCCTTCCACAACGTACACAGCCACAACACCAGTGACTGTCAGGAGCTCAGGGCCATCCGGGTTGGGCGCTTTGGTCGGCGTCCTGAGTGCAACGACCGATGCTATGACCGAGGAGGAGGACGAGGTGGAGGCCGCTGGGACGGCCGTGGCCCCTGCCAGGAGTGGCGCGACCGACCTCGTGAGGACCGTTGGCAGGACCAGCCTCGCAAGGGCGCCTGGAGAGACCAGCCTCATGAGGACCGACCTCAGGGCAACGCAGGCCTCGCACACCCAGGGAAAGGAACCCTTAACGGAACTATTCTCTCTGGAAGATGTTTCTTACAATCTCAATGTAATATAACATAGCTAGCCGGATACAACTTGTCTGTTCAAGCAACTATGACCCCTACGCCTAGTTTCCGTGCATACCCCAGTCTATTCGGCCGTGCGGGTATTCGGAAACACTCCGCACCTTCGGGTCCGGAGGTTGAAGTGAAAAGGTCTGCCATGACAAATGCTATACAATTCAGCTAGAGTTACATATATCAAGGAAAGTACATAGTCACTTGGACTCAAACAGGGGGGGGGGGGGGGGGGGGGGGGGGGGGGGGGGGGGGGGGGGGGGGGGGGGGGGGGGGGGGGGGGGGGGGGGGGGGGGGGGGGGGGGGGGGGGGGGGGGGGGGGGGGGGGGGGGGGGGGGGGGGGGGGGGGGGGGGGGGGGGGGGGGGGGGGGGGGGGGGGGGGGGGGGGGGGGGGGGGGGGGGGGGGGGGGGGGGGGGGGGGGGGGGGGGGGGGGGGGGGGGGGGGGGGGGGGGGGGGGGGGGGGGGGGGGGGGGGGGGGGGGGGGGGGGGGGGGGGGGGGGGGGGGGGGGGGGGGGGGGGGGGGGGGGGGGGGGGGGGGGGGGGGGGGGGGGGGGGGGGGGGGGGGGGGGGGGGGGGGGGGGGGGGGGGGGGGGGGGGGGGGGGGGGGGGGGGGGGGGGGGGGGGGGGGGGGGGGGGGGGGGGGGGGGGGGGGGGGGGGGGGGGGGGGGGGGGGGGGGGGGGGGGGGGGGGGGGGGGGGGGGGGGGGGGGGGGGGGGGGGGGGGGGGGGGGGGGGGGGGGGGGGGGGGGGGGGGGGGGGGGGGGGGGGGGGGGGGGGGGGGGGGGGGGGGGGGGGGGGGGGGGGGGGGGGGGGGGGGGGGGGGGGGGGGGGGGGGGGGGGGGGGGGGGGGGGGGGGGGGGGGGGGGGGGGGGGGGGGGGGGGGGGGGGGGGGGGGGGGGGGGGGGGGGGGGGGGGGGGGGGGGGGGGGGGGGGGGGGGGGGGGGGGGGGGGGGGGGGGGGGGGGGGGGGGACCTTTGGCCAGCGTGACAACTACCATACCGAGCTCATCAACTTCGATGTCGCCCACAGCCGCCTCCCGTACAATGCCATCATTGGGTATCCAGCCTTGGCCAAGTTTATGGCGGTGACCCACCACGACTACAACATCCTCCCGATGCTAGGGAGTGGCGGCATCATCACGGTCCCCTGTGAAGAAAGAGATGCGGTGTGCTCCCTCGAGCGTGCCTACCAAGCTACAGCGGCCGAAGACCCCGACAATGAAGGCACCCGGTACCCTCCTGAGGCCATCTCCAAGAAGAAGAAGTAGCTACCCAACCCAGGGCCTCAGGAGAGCGGCGCTTCCAGCAGCACCACCTCAGGATCTGCGCCCGCAGCAGGGGCGCCTCCCTCCCTTGCATAGGAATGCGCGCCCGGCGCCCTCCTCAGGCTGGGCTCGGGGGCTCTCTTCTGAAGGGCCTCGGACCTAGCCAATGTCACGAGGGAGGCGCTCGGGCACCATGTGGAGGCGTGCTTCGCCGCACGTTTCCCTCAAGAGGGCATGAGGCGTGGAGCGCCTAGGGCTCAGGAGTTCATCACCAAGGCGATCCAGGAGCTTCAAGAGGCAAGGACCATACGTGGCGACCGTCGCCCACTACCAGGCGCAGCTCCCCATCCTGGCGAGGACGGCGGGCTGCGCGTCTGCATCGACATTCCAGGGGTCAACAGGGCCGCATCTCAGGAACATTTCTGGCCTTCGCGCGTTGGACGCTGCGAGGGTCCACCTCACAGATATGTTCGCATGCTATTCGGCTTGCCGAACGCCGCTGTCACATTCCAGCGCCATCTGCGGAGCATGCTGGCGGCTCAGGAGGCTAGGCATCATGCCGTCCTAGAGGAGATTGCGATGGTTCTCTAGGAGCCACCTGGGCCCGCGGAGCCTCCCGAGGCTCAGGACCCTGGCGGCTCGTGAGGAACAACTCTTCGGCACGCATCTTCGGCTACTCCAACATCGCTCTAGCTACGGTATCATGTGACTCTTTCAAGTTCATTCAGTTGGGGGCGCCCCTCGGGCCGCATTATCCCCAAGTCGCATGGGTCTGTCCCCGCGACATGTATCCTTTTGCATCTTTAGCTCACTCTGTTGGGGGGGCCAATCGGGCTGCATTATCCCCAGGCCGCTCGGGTCCGTCCCAGTGGCATGTATCGTTCTTGCATCTATCTTAGCTAACCTACTTCATTGCTTGAATCATTTCATGATTATCACCAGCTTACCTGTTGCCCTTCGCGGCCACCTGCGTTGCTGACCGACCGCCTGCTCATCCCGCAACGGGGGCTACACATACTGGCACGACGCTTGTGCTCGGGACCGTCCGTGCAACGCTGACAAACCTGAGCGGTCTAGCTCTGGCTCGCGGCATGCCCCGCGCACGTCACCTCACCATGCCCTCAGTGCCTTCGTCTCCTTGCGGAATGACCAACGGCGGACCAGCAAGCATGGTCGCAATCTGTGTTCCTCCCCCGCGCTAACCTGCAGGAACTTCCAGAGGCGGGCGATCGATGGCACCGCAGGCTCCTTCCTTTTTTCACGCAATCCGCTTGCGCGTTAAAGGGGTGCTCCTGAGCATCACGCCTCAGGAGCTCCTGCCGACTCTCCAGCCCTCACCCCCTGGCCTTGACCACGGCAACGCGACCTGGCATACCAGCGGCGGCTGACCTCGCTCGAGGGTCGGGACCCGAGGACGCAGAGCACATAGGAGAGCATGAAAAAGGGAAGGAGGCCAGCGCGAGCCTAACCCAATCGTCTCGCAGCCGCTGATACACAAATTTGGCGCTGCACAAGGGATCGACTCTGGACCGCTAAGATAAGTCTCGCACTCGAGTCATCCTAGCGCTGCGACACATGATTCCCATCTCTTGTAGCCTTGCTACGGTGACGCCGCCTTCCTTTCCTACCTTCAGGTAGTTGCTTGTATGCTAAAAGGGACCTCTTGAGCATCACGCCTCGGGAGCTCTAACCGGACCTCGGGCCGCTCACCTCCTGGCCTTGACCACGGCATCGCGACCTGGCATACCAGCGACGGCTGCAGCCTGCCTGGGGACTGGGACCTGTCGGCGTGGAGCACTAAGCTACCGCAGGATAGGAAAGGGGGGACCGAGCCGAAGCAAGACACGCAGTCGTAAATCTTCATATTAAGGATGATATTAACACAAAAGGCACTACAAATCCTTTACACGCCCCCATGGAGTTCATCTCGATTCCTCGCAGGGAACAAAAGAAGAAGGTTTCTAGGAGCCCTATCTACAGGCATCGCCGCCGACGCCATCATCAACAGTGGGCCACGGGAGGCCGACACCAACCCCATCCAGATCAACGGCGGCGACGGGCGGGCGCCGCTGCCGTGCTCCGGGCACGACGGGAGCTCGGGGGCACGTAGCTGTCGTCGCTTGTCTTCGGAGTCTCGTAGGGCTCGGGAGAGTCACTGGACTCCCAAGCGTCATCGCTGCTGTTAGGGGAACTGCCGGCGAGGCCAGCGGCAGGCCCAGCGCCTACCGCAGCACCGTCCCGGCGACCCCCTCCGGGGCAGCATTCCAAGTGACGGACTTCCTCGTCGAAGACCTTCAAGAACATCATGGAAGCACCGTCGTATTCGAAGTGGATGGCAAGGGCACCCTCCGCGCGGCAAGCGCGGGCGACCTCGCCCCATCCGCGGGTCATGAAGATCTTGCCTGGGGAGACGACCTCAACCTCCGCCCCTGTCACCGGGGCGTCGCACTCGGCGTGCTGCAGCCACAGCTCGAGCGGCCCCCTCGGCGGCATCTCTGCAGAGAAGAACTGCGGACCTGCAGGAACTTCCAGAGGCGGGCGATCGATGGCACCGCAGGCTCCTTGGGGGGGGGGGGGGGGGCCTCGGCGGCATCTCTGCAGAGAAGAACTGCGGGAATCGGATCCAGGAGCGTGGTGGCATCGCCACCCACACCACAAGTTCGCGCGAGGAGCCCTCGGCGTGGGTTCCCGGGGCAGCGGCGCGCACCGCCACAGCACGGCCACGGCGGCCACGGCGCGATCGGCGCCAGTCGCTGCCTCCTCCTCCGGAGCCCTCTGCCTGGGCGTACAAAGGCAGCGGGTGACGATGACATGTACCTAGGGTATGGTAATAGACCTGATCTAGATACCCTTCCCAAGGACACTGCCCTACAGTCAAAGACATTCAAAAGACAGCAACATCTACCGACTGAAATCACCTCAGGGTGCAACCCACTCGACCAACAGTTCCACTCGGATAACCCAATTCCATTCGACCAGGATATAGTCATTCGACCATATCAGAAGCCACTCGGAGTACAGAAGATCTAAAGTCACTCAGGATGGCAACGGTCAGGCATTCACTCTGTAGTCTTAATGATCATTTATATGACTTTATTGCTGGCATTACCAGTAACGTCTCACCTTTATGTACATTGAACCCCTTGTAACGTGGGGTGGCTGGGGTCCTGGCGCACTCTATATAAGCCACCCCCTCAACTGGCACAAGGGTTCGCACCCCATGTAACTTCGCGCATAATCCAATCGACCAACCTCCGGGCACCGAGATGTAGGGCTGTTACTTCCACTGAGAAGGGCCTGAACTCGTAAATCTTGCATGCACAACCTCATCGTAGCTAGGATCTTGCCTCTTCTAACCTATCCCCCATTCTACTGTCAGACTTAGAACCACGATAGTTGGCGCCCACTGTGGGGCGGGTGTCTTAGCGACTTTCCAGTGAGGTTGCAATTTTTTCCGATTCCTATCATCATGGTTTCCGGCGGTGGTGTGGCTGAGGGCCGCGAGATCCATCTCCGCGCGCTCGTCTTCATCGCCGGCGACTCCGCCTGGCTCAAGGAGGTCCCCCTCGATGTCGAGGTGCTCCCCATCTGCGGGGCAACGAACTTCCGCGCATGCGTTCGCGGCGTCCTTTTGCGGCAACCGTTGACCCAATATCGGTCGGCTCCCGCAGCATCTTCGCTCCCCGCTATTCGCCGTCGCAAGTGATCCAGTCGGTCACGGCTTCAGCGGTGGGTGAAGCATGTGGTGTCGCATCAGTCGGCCACCCCTCAAGTGGCGGCAATCGAGCCCGACGAATCTCTCTACGGCCTGTTCGACTGGCTCCGTCAAGACCCTGTCCAAGTGCGATAGCAGCGACCCTGCGGTGGAAGTCCTGATGGTTGACACACCGCGCAGCCCACCTGGTTTCCTTCGCGGCAGCGGCGGTGATGGGGGTAGCGATCCATCGCATGTTCACGAGGAATACCACCCCGAAACCCTCTCTTCGCAGCAGAGGGAGGAGCTCCACCACCGCAACGTGGAGGCGCTCCACACGCCCATCATCAGAGAGACCTCCGAGGCTCGGGCCTTGGAGGCTGCGCGCCTGGCCACTTTGGCTGAGCGCACCCGACTGGAAAACCTTCAGCATGCACTCAACGAACGCGCCCGATAGCAGATCCCTAAGTCCAGTCGACGGCGACAATTGTTCCCGCCTCAACCTTAGGTATACCGCACTCCGATTCAGAATCTTACAGCCGTCCCAATCAGAGGCTGGACGAGGTTTGATGCAGATCCAGGCACTGCTTCGGGCAGCAGGAGAGCAAAACAAAGCAGTATCTCAGTCGCGTAACAAAATCCATAGCAGATCAGTGGTGGCTGACACAGTCCAGTTGGCTCACAGCCCTAGATCGCCTCCACGGCGAGAGGGACGTGGGCATCACCAAGAGCAGTACTTGGGTCGGAACCACGAGCAGTACGATCATCGGCTCGGCCGTGATGACCGCCTCGAGTGCCTACGCCCCTCCGAGGGGCGGATCATATGTGCCCCAGCATTATGATGATAGGCCACCCATACAGCGATGAGCGGAGGTTGCCAGTCAACCCCAGAGAGCCGAGATTTGATGCGAGGTCAATTCTGGTGCAAGGCTTAGTTGACAGAAACCGAGCACACAGACAAGGGCAAGACAGAGATCGCCCGACTGGAAGCAGAGTGCATGTTTCTGGTCCTGAGTGTTTTAGCAGATACATCAGAACCGCAGAGATCCCTCCCAACTTTAGGTTGGCGACTGGAGTTAGTAAGTTCACTGGTGAGTCGAAGCCTGACACTTGGCTTGAGGATTACTGAGTGGCCGTACAGATCGGTGGTGGTAATGATGAGGTGGCCATGAAGCACCTTCCCCTGATGCTTGAAGGTTCAGCTAGAGCTTGGTTGAATCAGTTGGCTCCAGGCAGTATATTCAGCTGGGAAGAGTTAGCCTGAGTGTTTGTCAGAACGTTTGAGGGCACATGCAAACGACCTGCAGGGTTGGCAGAATTGCAGCATTGTGTACAAAAACCGAAAGAAACTTTGAGAGATTACATACAGAGGTGGACCACTTTGCATCACACAGTGGAGAATGTATCTCAACACCAAGCAGTTTGCGCCTTCAAGGAGGGCGTTCGATATCGAGAGCTTAACCTGAAATTCAGGCGGACAGGAGACATGACCCTGACCCAAATGATGGAAATAGCCACTCGGTACGCCAATGGCGAAGAGGAAGACCGACTCCGCAGCGGCAAGAGCAAACCAGTCGGCCAAGACACTGGAGGAGGTAATTCCAATCGGAAGCAGAAGTGCAAAGCCGAGCCTGCGGGACCTGGAGAGGTTGCAGTTGCGACCCAAGGAAAATTTAAGGGAAAGCCTAAAGGGCCCTGGATCCCCAAGAAGGTAAAAGATCAAGCAGGAAATGATGTGTTGGATTTGTCATGTCACATTCACACCAAGAAGGATGAAGAGGGTAATCTGATTTATCCCAAAGATACCACTCGACAGTGTCAACTCTTTATCCAGCAGTTCCGAGAGAAACAACCCAGTGAGAAAGAGAAGGAATCTGATAAGGACAAGGACAAGGAAGAGGATGATGATGGTTTTCCCAATGTCAATTCTACTTTGGTGATTTTTGCTGACACTGAAAGTAAAAGTCGATTGAAGGTCATCAACAGGGAAGTAAACATGGTTGCTCCGGCAACAATGACATATTTGAAGTGGTCAAAGACTCCCATCACATTCGACCAGTCCGACCACCCTCCGCACGTTGCCACTCCCGGGAGGCAAGCATTGGTGGTCGACCCAGTCGTTGGGGGCACCCGATTGACCAAAGTCTTGATGGATGGCGGCAGTGGTTTGAACATTTTGTATGCTGAGACCCTCCGAGGGATGGGCATTCCGATGTCCAAGCTCAGCGAGAGCAACATGCAGTTCCACGGAGTCATCCCTGGAAAGAAAGCCGATTCACTCGGCCAGATCACTCTTGACGTGGTTTTCGGTGATTCAAAGAATTACCATAAGGAAAAGTTGACATTTGAAGTTGTGGATTTTCACAGTGCTTATCATGCTATCCTGGGCCGAACTGCATATGCTCATTTCATGGCTCGACCCTGTTACATGTACCTCAAGCTGAAGATGCCTGGACCTAGGGGCGTGATCATAGTCACTCGTAATCGGCAACGAGCAGAAGAGTGCCTCCAAAAGGGCTCAAAGATTGCCGATGTACAAATGGCGGCAGTAGAAATTGAAGAATACAAGAAGACTGCAGATCCGAGTGATTTGTTGAGAGCTAAGAAGCCTGCTTCAGACTCTGCATTTTAGTCGTCTGGTGAAACAAAGTCAGTTCATCACTGGTGCGCGTCGGTCGTAAACAAACGGTTTTTAACCCCTTTCCACGACGGCATCTGGAACCGTCGCCAAGTGAGTGTGGGCGATAGGGGGTCCTTTGGACACGACCCAGAAACCGTCGGGGATATGCCCTCCTGACACACCCATTCAGCAAAATGAGGTCGTGTGCGACCGGCGAGCGCGCAAATACGGAAATACATACAGTATAGCTAAAAAATACAATTATATGATGAAATTGTTTCCGGTCGCAAGTACATCCCACACAGTCAGTCCCCGCTAAACGTTTTCGTTCGTATGTACATCCCACACAGTCGCTCCAAGGAAAACGTTTGCGCAAGGTGGCGTAACGCAAACAGTTTTGAAGAGAATGTCGTGTGTGATTGTTCATTGATCCAACACGGTTTATTCCTAGAAACTGTGTGCGTTGCCTGAGGTCATCGCCCACGGTGGTTTCTCATTAACCGTTTGTAATAGGAAAACCCAATTAGCAAGCTAATTGGCCAATTAGCGGGCTAATTACCCTATTATTAATAATCCATTTACTAATCTATTGACATTCATATTAAGCACATAATATATTCCATTTCCATATTAAGGAAGCAGGATTTCATAATTGAAATACATCAGAGTACAACATGATATAGCTTCAGCACTCAGCTACCCCATTACACAACTGCACCAGCAGCAAGTTTCACATGCAACATTTAGAACCTTTCGAAATTAGCATCTTAGACGGTACATAGAGAGATGCATCTCATCTGGAAAACTGCTGAAGCGGAAAGCGAATATTGAGCCTTCATTCATGTTGAAAGTCTTTGCAAGGCCAGTGCCTGTGGATGATTGACTGTCCATCTTTCGACCTCTTCAGGAATACTTCAATATTGAACCATGGGTGTTGTATGAAAACTTTCCTCGCCTCCTGACCACAGAGGTGGTTTGAGAGGTAATCATCAGTGAAGCCTGAAAACAAGGATGTGCATAAATATCTTCTCTATATTGGAAATGGGGCAAAGGAATACAAAAAGGAAAGGTATAATAGTTAGTACCATCTTGTAAACCTCAGTGCTTCCCATTGTTTCCCTGCAACACATATAAGTTAGGTAGTCATCAGGTTAAGTAAGGGTTCACATGATATCAGTAAAATATGTTGATGATAAATAAGCACATTACAGATTCATCAGATTAATTCAAGCCACATGGAAAACCCATTTATCCAAACCAAGCATGATTAAGAACTAGGAAATAAAGCACTTGTATATGTTTCTCATGTATTAAGTGCAGCCAAATTCGATTTGTTCCTCACATGGTATACAATAACAGAATGCAGCCAGAGCAATTGAACATCACATTGCAGAATTGAACGAAGCAGTTAACTAAACACCACAACAGATGAACCAAACGTTAACTGAGCACCACATTGCATAATATAACATACTCCTAATAGAAGATCAGACAGTAAACCAAACCATGCATGCTTAACAACTTGGAAATATAGCAATTGTATTTGTTTCTCATGTATTTAGTACAGCCAAAATTTATTTATTCCTCACATGGTATACAATAACAGAATGCAGCCACAACAATTGAACATCGCATTGCAGAATTGAACCAAGCAGTTAACTAAACACCACAACAAGTGAACCAAGCCACAACAAATGAACCAAGCAGTTAAATAAATACCAATTGAACAATATAACATACTCCTAATAGAAGATCAGACAGTTAACCAAACCAAGCATGCTTAAGAACTTGGAAATATTGCACCCTGAAGAATTGAACATCACATTTGCAGAATTGAACCAAGCAGTTAATTGAACACCACATTGCATGACATATAGAACATAGACACTATAGCAGAAGATTGCATGGTAAAAGTAGATAGCACAATTCACTATAATTTGTTAAGGAAAGGCAGTAGCTAGCAAATTGAACATGGGTCCTTATAGTGAGCTAATAAGACAAGCTACTCCTCATTGTCGGAGATATCGATGACGATTTGCTCCTTGGACATGGAAGAGGGCGAGGCCTCTGCAACGTCGGTGCCCTCGTTGTAGTGGTGAGTTGCCTGAGCCGCTCCGGGCACCAACCTCCTGGCTCTCGAGATGAGGTAAGCACGTGCACGCTGAGAATACACCTCGTAGTCTTCGTCGAAGGCACGGACGGTGGCCTCGAGAAAATGCCACAAACTGTCGTTTAAAGTAGCCAACCGTGTCGCGGTGTCGGCGCGCAAGGCGTCAATGGTGGCCTCGACGGCGAGGTGCTCCTCCAAGATATGGGGGTCGGCACGAATGGCAGCCATCGCGACCTCATCCGCGGGTGCGGCCGCGATTTGCTTCTCCGCTGCTAAATGCTCCTTGAGGTCCTGGCTATACTGCGTGCACCATGGCTTAGGATGGCGCTTATTTGGTGGAGGGGTGGGTGATTTGGGTGGAAGGTGTCGCGCTCGCGTCGGCGGTCAGGCCATGTGGGATGTGGAAGGAGGAGGAGGATGGGGGTCGGGTGTGGATTACCTGCCTGGATAGGCGAGGCCGAGCAGCGTGAAGGAGGGTTGCCGGCGAGGAGGCGGCGGCGCTGTAAGCAAGGAGTAAAGGTTTCAACTTTGAAAGGAAGGCGGAAAGAGGGGAAATGTGGCTTTTGGTAAGGGGGAGGGGGCGGGGAGGTAGATATTTCCGCGGAAGCCGAAAATTTGGAATCGCTTCAGTCAAAAAACTGGCGTGGAAAGTGTCATCAGACTCGGTCCCTTATTCAGACACGGTCCGAAGATATTTTGTGCTTCATCTCACATGGTTGGTTATAATAAACTGTGTGGGATCTACTTGATTTTTGGTCTTGATTTGAATTACATAATGGGGTCACAGCGGCCATGGACGGTGTTTGAATTGCTAGACCTTTTATCTGCAGTGATCATAAAAGAATTGGAATTATTCAGGGTTCGTTTGGACATTTTTATGCATTAAGTGAGTTTTCAATGCATTTATGTGCATAATTCAAATTTGAACTACATGCACATGCTCCAGTGCATATAAATTCGTTGAAAAATCAAATCTTTGTCGTTGGGTGCATGCTTAGGTCCCATGCAAGAAATGGGAATGAATTTCAAACACCATGGCACCGTTGATTGCCTGCAAAACAGTGAGATGCCTGGTTTTTAAATTCTAGTAAATCCAAAACTTGTCTGAAATTCATGAAACTTGGCATGATATCATGGAACGACATCAACATGCCGTGGTACAAATTTTGTCCCATTTGGGGCAGGTTTGGGTATATGCTTCTCACAAACCGGAGCTTCTCACAACAAGCATGATGGTTTTCGGTAGGGAACGTCCCACCTTTGGGGACAAAACGATATCCATTGCCTCTTATTGCTTTCAAGTTTTTTTCTCATGTTAACATAGAACAACAGGAGTGTTGTGTGAATTATTGTGATTTTTCGGGGTTCGTTTGGACATTTTTATGCATTAACTAAGTTTTTAATGCATTTATGTGCATAATTCAAATTTGAACTACATGCGCATGCTCCAGTGCATATAAATTCGTTGAAAAATCAAATCTTTGTCCTAGGGTGCATGCTTAGGTCCCATTCAAGAAATGGGAATGAATTTCAAACACCATGGCACCGTTGATTGCCGGCAAAACAGTGAGATGCCTGGTTTTTAAATTCTAGTAAATCCAAAACTCGCCTGAAATTCATCAAACTTGGCATGCTATCATGGAGCGGCATCAACATGCCATGGTACAAATTTTGTCCCATTTGGGGCAGGTTTGGGTATATGCTTCCTCACAAACCGGAGCTTCTCACAACAAGCATGATGGTTTACGGTTGGGAACGTCCCACCTTTGGGGACGAAACGATATCCATTGCCTCTTATTGCTTTCAAGTTTTTTTCTCGTGTCAACATAGAACAACAGGAGTGTTATGTGAATTTTTGTGATTTTTTGGGGTTCGTTTGGACATTTTTATGCATTAACTAAGTTTCCAATGCATTTATGTGCATAATTCAAATTTGAACTACATGTGCATGCTCTAGTGCATATAAATTCGTTGAAAAATCAAATCTTTGTCCTTGGGTGCATGCTTAGGTCCCATGCAAGAAATGGGAATGAATTTCAAACACCATGGCACCGTTGATTGCCGGCAAAACAGTGAGATGCCTGTTTTTTAAATTCTAGTAAATCCAAAACTCGTCTGAAATTCATGAAACTCGGCATGCTATCATGGAGTGGCATCAACATGCCGTGGTACAAATTTTGTCCCATTTGGGGCAGGTTTGGGTATATGCTTCTCACAAACCGAAGCTTCTCACAACAAGCATGATGGTTTTCGGTAGGGAACGTCCAACCTTTGGGGCGAAATGATATCCATTGCCTCTTATTGCTTTCAAGTTTTTTTCTCGTGTCAACATAGAACAACAGGAGTGCTGTGTGAATTTTTGTGATTTTTGGGGTTCGTTTGGACATTTTTATGCATTAACTGAGATTTCAATGCATTTATGCGCATAATTCAAATTTGAACTACATGCGCTTGCTGCAGTGCATATAAATTCATTGAAAAATTAAATCTGTGTCCTTGGGTGCATGCTTAGGTCCCATGCAAGAAATTGGAATGAATTTCAAACACCGGGGCACCGTTGATTGCCGGCAAAATAGTGAGATGCCTGGTTTTTAAATTCTAGTTAATCCAAAACACGTCTGAAATTCATGAAAGTTGGCATGCTATCATGGAGTGGCATCAACATGCCGTGGTACAAATTTTTTCCCATTTGGGGCAGGTTTGGGTGTATGCTTCTCACAAACCGGAGCTTCTCACAACAAGCATGATGGTTTTCGGTAGGGAATGTCCCACCTTTGGGGACGAATCGATATCCATTGCCTCTTATTGCTTTCAAGTTTTTTTCTTGTGTCAACATAGAACAACAGGAGTGTTATGTGAATTTTTGTGATTTTTCGTGGTTCGTTTGGACATTTTTATGCATTAACTGAGTTTTCAATGCATTTATGTGCATAATTCAAATTTGAACTACATGCGCATGCTCCAGTGCATATAAATTCGTTGAAAAATCAAATCTGTGTCCTTGGGTGCATGCTTAGGTCCCATGCAAGAAATGGGAAGGAATTTCAAACACCAGGTCACCGTTGATTGCCGGCAAAACAGTGAGATGCCTGGTTTTTAAATTCTAGTAAATCCAAAACTCGTCTGAAATTCATGAAACTTGGCATGCTATCATGGAGCGGCATCAACATGCCGTGGTATAAATTTTGTCCCATTTGGGGCAGGTTTGGGTATATGCTTCCCACAAACCGGAGCTTCTCACAACAAGCATGATGGTTTTCGGTAGGGAACGTCCCACCTTTGGGGACAAAACGATATCTATTGCCTCTTATTGCTTTCAAGTTTTTTTTTCTCGTGTCAACATAGAACAACAGGAGTGTTGTGTGAATTTTTGTGATTTTTCGTGGTTCGTTTGGACATTTTTATGCATTAACTGAGTTTTCAATGCATTCATGTGCCTAATTCAAATTTGAACTACATGCGCATGCTCCAGTGCATATAAATTCGTTGAAAAATCAAATATGTGTCCTTGGGTGCATGCTTAGGTCCCATGCAAGAAATGGGAATGAATTTCAAACACTAGGGCACCGTTGATTGCCGGCAAAACAGTGAGATGCCTGGTTTTTAAATTCTAGTAAATCCGAAACTCGTCTAAAATTCATGAAACTTGGCATGCTATCATGGAGCGGCATCAACATGCCGTGGTACAAATTTTGTCCCATTTGGGGTTGGTTTGGGTATATGCTTCCCACAAACCGGAGCTTCTCACAACAAGCATGATGGTTTTCGGTAGGGAACGTCCCACCTTTGGGGACGAAACGATATCCATTGCCTCTTATTGCTTTCAAGTTTTTTCTCGTGTCAACATAGAACAACAGGAGTGTTGTGTGAATTTTTGTGATTTTTTGGGGTTCGTTTGGACATTTTTATGCATTAACTGAGTTTTCAATGCATTTATGCGCATAATTCAAATTTGAACTACATGCGCTTGCTCCAGTGCATATAAATTCATTGAAAAATCAAATCTGTGTCCTTGGGTGCATGCTTAGGTCCCATGCAAGAAATTGGAATGAATTTCAAACACCGGGGCACCGTTGATTGCCGGCAAAATAGTGAGATGCCTGGTTTTTAAATTCTAGTTAATCCAAAACACGTCTGAAATTCATGAAAGTTGGCATGCTATCATGGAGTGGCATCAACATGCCGTGGTACAAATTTTTTCCCATTTGGGGTAGGTTTGGGTGTATGCTTCTCACAAACCAGAGCTTCTCACAACAAGCATGATGGTTTTCGGTAGGGAATGTCCCACCTTTGGGGACGAATCGATATCCATTGCCTCTTATTGCTTTCAAGTTTTTTTCTCGTGTCAACATAGAACAACAGGAGTGTTGTGTGAATTTTTGTGATTTTTCGGGGTTCGTTTGGACATTTTTATGCATTAACTGAGTTTTCAATGCATTTATGTGCATAATTCAAATTTGAACTACATGCGCATGCTCCAGTGCATGTAAATTCGTTGAAAAATCAAATCTGTGTCCTTGGGTGCATGCTTAGGTCCCATGCAAGAAATGGGAATGAATTTCAAACACCAGGGCACCGTTGATTGCCGGAAAAACAATGAGATGCCTGGTTTTTAAATTCTAGTAAATCCGAAACTCGTCTAAAATTCATGAAACTTGGCATGCTATCATGGAGCGGCATCAACATGCCGTGGTACAAATTTTGTCCCATTTGGGGCAGGTTTGGGTATATGCTTCCCACAAACTGGAGCTTCTCACAACAAGCATGATCGTTTTCGGTAGGGAACGTCCCACCTTTGGGGACGAAACGATATCCATTGCCTCTTAGTGCTTTCAAGTTTTTTTCTCGTGTCAACATAGAACAACAGGAGTGTTGTGTGAATTTGTGTGATTTTTTGGGGTTCGTTCGGATATTTTTATGCATTAACTGAGTTTTCAACGCATTTATGTGCATAATTCAAATTTGAACTACATGCGCATGCTCCAGTGCATATAAATTTGTTGAAAAATCAAATCTGTGTCCTTGGGTGCATGCTTAGGTCCCATGCAAGAAATGGGAAGGAATTTCAAACACCAGGTCACCGTTGATTGCCGGCAAAACAGTGAGATGCCTGGTTTTTAAATTCTAGTAAATCCAAAACTTGTCTGAAATTCATGAAACTTGGCATGCTATCATGGAGAGGCATCAACATGCCGTGGTACAAACTTGTCTGAAATTCATGAAACTTGGCATGCTATCACGGAGCAGCATCAACATGTCGTGGTACAAATTTTGTCCCATTTGGGGCAGGTTTGGGTATATGCTTCTCACAAACCGGAGCTTCTCACAACAAGCATGATGCTTTTCGGTAGGGAACGTCCCACCTTTGGGGACGAAACGATATCCATTGCCTCTTATTGCTTTCAAGATTTTTTCTCGTGTCAACATAGAACAATAGGAGTGTTCTGTGAATTTTTGTGATTTTTCATGGTTCGTTTGGACATTTTTATGCATTAACTGAGTTTTCAATGCATTTATGTGCATAATTCAAATTTGAACTACATGTGCATGCTCTAGTGCGTATAAATTCGTTGAAAAATCAAATATGCGTCCTTGGGTGCATGCTTAGGTCTCATGCAAGAAATGGGAATGAATTTCAAACACTAGGGCACCGTTGATTGCCGGCAAAACAGTGAGATGCCTGGTTTTTAAATTCTAGTAAATCCAAAACTCATCTGAAATTCATGAAACTTGGCATGCTATCATGGAGCGGCATCAACATGCCGTGGTACAAATTTTGTCCCATTTGGGGCAGGTTTGGGTATATGCTTCTCACAAACCGGAGCTTCTCACAACAAGCATGATGGTTTTTGGTAGGGAACGTCCCACCTTTGGGGACGAGACGATATCCATTGCCTCTTATTGCTTTCAAGTTTTTTTCTCGTGTCAACATAGAACAACAGGAGTATTGTGTGAATTTTTGTGATTTTTCGGGGTTCGTTTGGACATTTTTATGCATTAACTGAGTTTTTAATGCATTTATGTGCATAATTCAAATTTGAACTACATGTGCATGCTCCAGTGCATATAAATTCGTTGAAAAATATATTTGTGTCCTTGGGTGCATGCTTAGGTCCCATGCAAGAAATGGGAATGAATTTCAAACACCAGGGCAGCGTTGATTGCCGGCCAAACAGTGAGATGCCTGGTTTTTAAATTCTAGTAAATCCAAAACTCGTCTGAAATTCATGAAACTTGGCATGCTATCATGGAGCGGCATCAACATGCCGTGGTACAAATTTTGTCCCATTTGGGGCAGGTTTGGTTATATGCTGCTCACAAACCGAAGCTTCTCACAACAAGCATGATGGTTTTCGGTAGGGAACGTCCCACCTTTGGGGACGAAACGATATCCATTGCCCCTTATTGCTTTCAAGTTTTTTTCTCGTGTCAACATAGAACAACAGGAGTGTTGTGTGAATTTTTGTGATTTTTTGGGGTTCGTTTGGACATTTTTATGCATTAACTGAGTTTTTAATGCATTTGTGTGCATAATTCAAATTTGAACTACATGCGCATGCTCCAGTGCATATAAATTCGTTGAAAAATCAAATATGTGTCCTTGGGTGCATGCTTAGTTCCCATGCAAGAAATGGGAATGAATTTCAAACACCAGGGCACCGTTGATTGCCGGCAAAATAGTGAGATGCCTGGTTTTTAAATTCTAGTAAATCCAAAACTCGTCTGAAATTCATGAAACTGGGCATGCCATCATGGAGCGGCATCAACATGCCGTGGTACAAATTTTGTCCCATTTGGGGCAGGTTTGGGTATATGCTTCTCACAAACCGGAGCTTCTCACAACAAGGATGATGCTTTTCGGTAGGGAATGGCCCACCTTTGGGGACGAAACGATATCCATTGCCTCTTATTGCTTTCAAGTTTTTTTCTCGTGTCAACATAGAACAACAGGAGTGTTGTGTGAATTTTTGTGATTTTTCATGGTTCGTTTGGACATTTTATGCATTAACTGAGTTTTCAATGCATTTATGTGCATAATTCAAATTTGAACGACATGCACATGCTCCAGTGCATATAAATTCGTTGAAAAATCAAATCTGTGTCCTTGGGTGCATGCTTAGGTCTCATGCAAGAAATGGGAATGAATTTCAAACACCAGGGCACCGTTGATTGCCGGCAAAACAGTGAGATGCCTGGTTTTAAATTCTGGTAAATCCGAAACTCATCTGAAATTCATGAAACTTGGCATGCTATCATGGAGCGGCATCAACTTGCCGTGGTACAAATTTTGTCCCATTTGTGGCAGGTCTGGGTATATGCTTCTCACAAACCGGAGCTTCTCACAACAAGCATGATGGTTTTCGGTAGGGAACGTCCCACCTTTGGGGACGAAATCATATCCATTGCCTCTTATTGCTTTCAAGTTTTTTCTCGTGTCAACATAGAACAGCAGGAGTGTTGTGTGAATTTTTGTGATTTTTCGTGGTTCGTTTGGACATTTTTATGTATTAACTGAGTTTTCAATGCATTTATGTGCATAATTCAAATTTGAACTACATGCGCATGCTCCAGTGCATATAAATTCGTTCAAAAATCAAATCTTTGTCCTTGGGTGCATGCTTAGGTCCCATGCAAGAAATGGGAATGAATTTCAAACACCATGGCACTGTTGATTGCCGGCAAAACAGTGAGATGCCTGGTTTTTAAATTCTAGTAAATCCAAAACTCGTCTGAAATTCATGAAACTTGGCATGCTATCATGGAAGGGCACCCGACATGCTGTGGTATTTTTCGTGTCCATTTTGAGAGAAGGCGCACTCGAATAATGACAGCCAACAAAGGCATTTTGAAAAGAAATAGCTGCCACTTTAATATCTCAAACGTTTGTATAATTCAAACCGTGTGCGTTCGGTTAACTATTCACATGACGCCACGTGTCTTGGTTTTAATGGCTATAGGAGGTGCCGTTTGGACAGCTGCTTGACTGAACGGGAGGCGTGCGACCGCAGTCCGGTGCGCAGGCCCACCGGGAAGCATACAAGCTATTCAACGCAGGATCTGTGCATCTCCTCAACGCAAACGGTTCAGATTACGGTATGCAAATTAAAGCCAGACTTCGGCGCTAAGCCAAGAGACACTGCGATTTGTCAAAATATGCAGCTAAAAATCAATATCACCATCTATTTTTAGCAACTAAAATTCAGTAATTAAGCATATATTTCATTCATACTAGAGATTAAGAAGTCGTTCTCACCGGGAAGCGAGACAGCCTTGGACCGCCGCCCGCCTCGCTCCCACTGGTCTATATTAATGGCGCCGCCGAGCGGCCTCACCCCCCATCCTCGCCACACACACAATTCCTCTCGCTCCGCCCGCATCCTCGATGCCGCTCTGAGTCCTCAAAGCCGTCAGTGTACGAGGATGCTGCCGAAGTGCCCCATCAGAGGGAGTGGCGACACCGGGGCTGCTGAAGCACCGGAGCACGGCGTGAATATAGAGACAGAGGTTCCCGTCCCCGCCGATGAGGTGGAGAACGAGGCTGCCAACAAGCGGAGGCGGGTCGAGAAAGAACCGCAAGCGACTCCAGCAGGCCTAGACTTCATCAACAACCTCCCCGATGATATGTTGATAGTCATCATATCCCTCCTCCCAATCAGAAATCGGGCGAGGACAGCCGCTGTTTCCCAGCGGTGGCACACCCTATGGCTCCGCACCCCTGTCGACCTCCTTCACGCCCACAAGCTCTGCCATGGCTATCGCCAAAGCTTGGATGTGTTCTCCCAGATCCTCGGCAGTCACCATGGCCCAATCAAAGGCCTTATCACGGGCAAGTTCCGTTCCAATGGCAGGGAGCGAGGCAAGCTTGACGAGTGGTTCCGATGCCGCGCCATAGATCAGCTCGAGAAGCTAAGTTATAATGATGGGCATATGAGCTTGCTGCCAATGTTCATGCTCCACTTCGCGCCCATGCTGCGCCTCGCCAAGTTCATGAACTGCCATTCCCGCTCCCCCTTAATGATGCGCCCGCTCTTTTTCTACCACGACTGAAGCACCTCGAGCTCGTCGCCATCCGCATCCCAAAGGATGACATGGAGCGCCTACTCTGTTGCTATACTGCACTCGAGTTCCTTCGTCTTCAGGCGATGAATTGGTCGAGTACCTTGCACATCACCTCCAGGACTCTCCGCACTATTTATGTGTGTTGCTGGTGCTGCAACGAGAGATCACAAAAGGTGGACCACAATATGGTCATCCAGGACACACCTTCACTTGAGAGATTACTTGTAGTTGATCAACAAGGTCCAACAAGAATCAATGTCATTTTCGGGCCGAAATTGAAAGTGGTGGGCTACTCGTCTGTCAACTACTACAACTTTCAGGTACAACAGTCGCCTTATATACCTCTCCTTCTTGATATCAATGTTATAACTAGTTTTGAAGATGTATGCTGGTCTGTCATCCAGCAAAGCTTCACCCAGACTCTGGGCACAGTGAAGGTCTTGGCACTAGAATCTGTCGTCCCCAACCTAGACCAAGTTTTCAGTTGCCTAAGATGCTTTCCGTGCCTGAAGAAGTTGTATATCGAGGTGATGTTCCTTTCCTGTTAAATGTTAACCATAAGGGAGTTCAATTTTTTGCACCTTTTCCCAAGTTCACAATGACAATGTACTACTATTTCTGAAGGAATTTTGGAGGATTTTAGGACATACACCCCCACCCCATATTGGTTGCTTCATTCATATGGTTACAATCGTCCATAAGAATTTCTCCTTTGGATTCATCTGTACTAGTTTTCTGAGGGAATTTTTCATCCAATCCAACCTCTTGTGAAGAAGGCTACATGTTTCTAGATTGTAATCAAATGCCCATGTTAATCACGCCAGATCAAAGATGGCACGTTGGTGCATTTTACCAATCCTGCAAACCAAATGGGCGTGTAGCAGTGTTCAAAACTGCATGTAGGCACTAACACGTTCTCTTCTTTTGCAGTGCATATTAGGCCCGGTGGATGATGTTTATAACGACAATCACATCGAATGCCTGGATCTGCATATCTCAAATATTACTTTGAACTCCTACCGAGGGACCCCACCAGAGATTACACTCGCCAGGTTCTTTCTTGCCAGAGCAAAGGTGCTGAATGTACTGAGATTGAACACGCATTTAATTAGGAAAGATCAATGGTATGATCAGCAGATCCGGCTGGTACTGTTGAATGGAAGTGCCTCCAAAAATGCCAAAGTTCATATGGGAAGAACATATGGCAAAGCAATTGGAAATCATTGTGTCAAACCCATACATGACTTGTCAGCGGCTGATCCCTTCTCAAAAATGACGCAGCTTGCAATGTTTGAATTTGGGTGTTGTAATCTTTGAATTTGAACCTTGCAATATTTATGGTATTTGTTATATTGAACCGTTTATGTTCTCTTGTCTCAATGCAAATAGTTCATCCGGGTGAACCGCATGTCGTACATCGCACGCACCTTGATCTGGCTGACCGTTTCTTTTGTGTTGCCTAATCACAAATAGTTCATCCGAGTGAACTGTATGCTGTACATCGCACATACCTTGATCTGGCTGACCATTTATTTTGTGTTGCCTAATCACAAACAGTTCATCCGAGTGAACCGTATGTTGTACATCACACACACCTTCATCTGGCTGCCCGTTTCTTTTGTTCCTACTCATCGAAAATGGTTGATTGAACTGAACCGTATGCCCTGAATCGCACACGCAACTAAAATCTGAACCGTGTTTGATGCACACGTCATCGTTTTGCGCCTTTTTTGACAATTTTTTTACACCACCGTTTGCGATTATTGCATCGCACACAGTTTTGTTGAAGGGTCTCTGATCATAGTGTCACGTTAGCAGCATCCTGCAGTAGTGCATATTCACCCGACCGATCCCAATGCTGCTCCGACTCATATCTCAACAACACTCGACAGCAAATAGGAAGAAGCGCTCATTCAGTTCCTCCGTGAGAACTGGGACATCTTCGCACGGAAACCTTCTGACATGCCAGGTGTACCCAGGGGACTGGCTGAGCATCGTTTGCGAGTCGGCCCAAAGGCAAAACCTGTCAAAGAGCATCTCCGATGGTCCGCCGTGGAGAAAAGAAAGGCAATTGGCGAGGAAGTGGCTCGGCTTCTAGCAGCTGAGTTCATCCGAGAGATTTACCACTCCAAGTGGCTCGCCAACGTCATCATGGTTCCCAAGAAAGATGATTCATTCCATATGTGTATCGACTTCAAGCATATCAACCGGGCCTGCCCGAAAGATCACTTCCCTCTTCCCCGCATCGATCAGATAGTCGACTCGACTACGAGATGTGAGCGGTTGTCCTTTCTGGATGCATATTTCGAGTACCACCAGATCCGACTGTATGGACCCGATGAAATAAAAACAGCTTTCATCACCCCATTCGGGTGATTTTGCTATGTTACTAGGCCCTTTGGTTTCAAGAATGCTGGTGCCACATTCATGCGCATGATACAGAAGTGCCTGCTCACTCAAATCAGTCAGAATGTGGAAGCATACATGGATGACATCATGGTTAAGTCGCGTAAAGGTTCCGACCTGCTGACTGACCTCGCTGAAACCTTTGCCAATCTGAGGAGATATGATATCAAGCTTAATCCGTCTAAGTGTACATTCGGGGTGCCAGGTGGAAAGTTACTCGGTTTCCTCGTTTCCGAACATGGGATCGATGCAAACCCAGAGAAAGTTGGTGCAATACTCCGAATGAACGCCCTGTGCGCGTACACGATGTTCAGAAGCTTACTGGTTGTTTGGCCGCTTTGAGTCGATTCATCTCTCATCTCAGTGAAAAGGCATTGCCTCTTTACCGATTGATGAAGAAATCTGATAAGTTCGAGTGGACTCCTAAAGCTGACGCAGCGTTTGCAGAGCTCAAAACCCTGCTTTCCACCCAGCCGGTGCTTGCTGCTCCAATCAGCAAAGAGCCTTTACTGCTTTATATTGTAGCCACTGGACAAGTTGTCAGTACAGTACTCACGGTCGAGCGGGAAGAAGAAGGTAAAGCCTACAAGGTTCAGTGCCCAGTGTACTATATTTCTGAAGTCTTAACTCCATCCAAGCAGAGATATCCGCATTATCAGAAGCTTGTCTATGGAATTTACTTGACCTCGAAGAAAGTTGCACATTATTTCTCAGATCATTCAATTACAGTCATCAGCGATGCTCCATTGTCAGAAATTCTGAACAACCGAGATGCAACTGGTCGAGTGGCAAATTTGGCGATTGAACTCCTTCCCTTGGATATCAAGTTTGAGGCAAAGAAAGCAATCAAGTCCCACGCAATAGCAGATTTCCTCGTCGAGTGGATTGAGCAGCAGCAACTGACTTAGATTCACTCAGAACATTGGACTATGTTCTTTGATGGGTCCAAGATGCTGAATGGTTCTGGTGCTAGAGTAGTCTTGGTATCCCTGCGAGGCGACAAAGTCAGTTACGTTCTCCAGATTCACTTTGATTCCTCCAACAATGAAGCCGAATATGAGGCACTTCTGTATGGGTTGCGTATGGCCATTTCACTCGGCGTCTGTCGCCTAATGGTCTACGGCGACTCAGATTTGGTGGTCAATCAAGTGATGAAGGAGTGGGACATCAGGAGCCCAGCTATGACTGGCTATTGCAATGTAGTGAGAAAGTTAGGAAAGAAGTTTTAAGGGCTAGAGCTCCACCACATTCCCCGACTGAAGAACCAGGAAGCTGATGGGGGGGGGGGGGGGGGGGGGGGGGGGGGGGGGGGGGGGGGGGGGGGGGGGGGGGGGGGGGGGGGGGGGGGGGGGGGGGGGGGGGGGGGGGGGGGGGGGGGGGGGGGGTCATCAGAGACTCAAGAACATTCTTGAACATCTCCCTTGGCCAGAGGGCAAGGGCTAGAGCTCCACCACATTCCCCGACTGAAGAACCAGGAAGCTGATGACCTGGCAAAGATAGGTTCCAAGCGGGAGCCCATTCCCAGCAATATGTTCTTGTAGCATCTTCACACACCATCAGTTCAAGAGGATCCCTTCACAGAAGAGCCCCCGCAGCCTAAGAGTTCTACTGATCCGACTGAAGTTGATATCCCAGCCGTAGTTGACTTAATCGTGGAGGTTTTGGTCGTCATTCCTGATTGGACAGTACCATATATTGCATATATTCTCAGGAAAGAGCTTCCAGAAGATGAAGATGAGGCAGGTCAGATTGTCCGTCGATCCAAAGCCTTCACAATAATAGGTGGACAGCCTTACAGAGAGAGTGTTACTGGAGTTGCTCAGCGGTGCATCACGCTAGAAGAAGGTCAAATGATTCTCAGCGACATCCACTCGGGGACCTGTGGTCACCATGCGTCCTCTTGGACCATTGTGGCCAAAGCATACCGAGCGGGATTCTATTGGCCGCGAGCAAATGAAATGGCAAAAGACATAGTCGACAAGTGTGAAGGCTGTCAGCTCTACTCCAACATGTCTCACAAGCTTGCGTCAGCCCTGAAGACCATTCCACTCGTCTAGCCCTTTGCAGTTTGGGGATTGGATATGGTTGGACCTCTGAGGACTGGCAGGAGTGGCTTCACTCATCTGCTTGTTGCAGTCGACAAGTTCACTAAGTGGATTAAAGCCAAACCCATCAAAAACCTTGACTCAAGTACCGCTGTCAGCTTCATCGAAGAGTTAACATTCAGATATGGGGTCCCGCACAGCATCATCACGAACAATGGTTCAAACTTTGATTCAGATGAGTTTAGGGCTTTCTATGCTTCCCAAGGCACTCGGGTCGACTATGCTTCAGTCGCTCACCCACAGTCGAATGGACAAGCAGAAAGGGCAAATGGTTTGATCCTCCAAGGGCTGAAGCCCAGGTTGATGCGTGACCTCAAACATGCGGCAGGTGCCTGGGTGGACGAGTTACCATCAGTATTGTGGGGTCTAAGAACAACGCCGAATCGGTCGACTGGTCGGACTCCCTTCTTCAAGGTGTATGGACCTGAAGCTGTGCTGCCATCTGATTTACTCCACAATGCTCCACGAGTAGAACTTTTCTCAGAAGCAGAAGCCAAACAAGCCCAGCAAGATGATGTTGATCTTATGGAAGAGGAAAGAGAGATGGCCCTGATCAGGTCGACCATTTATCAGCAAGACCTCCGTCGATTCCATGCTAGAAACGTGAGAGGTCGAGCATTTCAGGAAGGAGACCTCGTGCTCCGAGTGGATCAGCAACGGCCTCACAAGCTTGCTCCCGCTTGGGAAGGCCCCTTCACTATCACCAAGGTGCTCCACAATGGAGCGTACCACATGTACGATGTGGAACACAAGAAAGTCGAGCCACGCGCTTGGAATGCGGAGCTGCTCCGCAACTTTTATACTTAAGCGTTCAAACTGTTGAGATGTAATAAGAAGTACCTTTCAGCTTGTTTATCAAAGACATGGTTTTACAGTCTCCTAAATGATTGTTGTTACTTATACATGTGTTCAAAATCCCCCAGTGGGTGGCTTAGCTGCGAATCCGATTCGCCTAAGTTTGAAAAATCCTACCGAATGAAGAGCAACCCTCTCACTCGGGGGCTTAGCTGCGAATCCGATTCGCCTAAGTTTGAAAAATCCTACCGAGTGAAGAGCAACCCTCTCACTTGGGGGCTTAGCTGCAGTTCTGTACTCGCCTAAGTGTGAAAAAATCCCACCGAGTGAAGAGCAACCCTCTCACTCGGGGGCTTAGCTGCAGTTGCGTACTCGCCTAAGTGTGAAAAATCCTACCGAGTGAAGAGCAACCCTCTCACTCGGGGGCTTAGCTGCAGTTCCGAACTCGCCTAAGTATGAAAAAATCCCACCAAGTGAAGAGCAACCCTCTCACTCGGGGGCTTAGCTGCAGTTCCGTACTCTCCTAAGTGTGAAAAAAATCCCACCGAGTGAAGAGCAACCCTCCCACTCGGGGGCTTAGCTGCAGTCTCGTACTCGCCTAAGTTTGAAAAAATACCACCGAGTGAAGAGCAACCCTCTCACTCGGGGGCTTAGCTGCAGTTCCGTACTCACCTAAGTTTGAAAAACTCCCACCGAGTGAAGAGCAACCCTCTCACTCGGGGGCTTAGCTGCAGTCTCGTACTCGCCTAAGTTTGAAAAAATACCACCGAGTGAAGAGCAACCCTCTCACTCGGGGGCTTAGCTGCAGTTCCGTACTCGCCTAAGTTTGAAAAACTCCCACCGAGTGAAGAGCAACCCTCTCACTTGGGGGCTTAGCTGCAGTCTCGTACTCGCCTAAGTTAAAACGTGCTTCGAGTGAAGAGTGATTCTCTCGCTCGGAGACTTGGCCACACGCTCCACCCTGATCCGCAAGGACGATGATGTGCAGGTCGTCTGCGACCTTCTCCGTAGAGCTGTGCCACAAGTACAACATGCGCTTCATCCCGATCTGCAAGGACGATGAGGTGCAGGTCATGTACAGCACCTAGTGCTCTTGTCCATGACCCACTGGACGGAGCTGCGCCACAAGTACAATGTGCGCTCCATCCTGGTCCGCAAGGACGATGAGGTGCGGGTCGTCTGCGACCTTCTCCTCAGAGCTGCGCCACAAATACAATGTGTGATCCATCCCGATCTGCAAGAACGATGAGGTGCAGGTCATCCACGACCCTCTCCTCAGAACTACATCACAAGTACAAAAATATGTTCCGAGTCAAGATGCAAGTTCCAATCAGAAACGAAGGCAAACATATTCAAGGCAAAACCAAGATTCAGATAAATCCCACGAGGTTCCAGACCGCAGATTAAAGTACTCGGGCATCAAGCCCGAAGGAGTTTAAACGGATTACAAAACCACTCAGCATACCGAGGCAAATTTAATCGGGGCTTAAAAGTTTGTTCACTCCGCAGGAGGAGGGCTAGCAGGCTCGACGAACTCATCCAGGTCGATTCCGTCTGCTATGCGAGTGGCAGCAGCAATAAAGGTCTCCATGAAGGATTGGAAGTCAAGACTCTTGGTGTTGGCAACCTTGATTGCTGCGAGCTTCTCTTCCTTAGCTTCTTTGAAGTGGACGTGAACCAGAGACAGAGCCACGTCAGCGCCACAGCGAGCAGACGACTTCTTCCATTCCTGCACTCGACCAGGGATCTCGTTAAGTCGAGTCATCAGAGACTCAAGAACATTCTTGAACATCTCCCTTGGCCAGAGGGCAGTATCAATCCTTGACACCGCCACTTTCAGTCATGCAAGATAGTCCATGGCGCTGGAAAGGCGAGACTCAAGCCGGAGCACATTCCTGGCAGCTTCATCCTTAATGGGGGAGTTGATGGGATCGAAGCTCGTTTCAATTCACCCAGTCTCTTCCTCGAAACTCTGGCAAAACTCTGCACACACAGATGAATGGTGAGTCGACAGATTTAGGACGAGTCGACAATAGCAAATCAGTCGGAAGGGGAAAATACCTTCAAGCATAAGGAACAATTTCTTGGCGAGTCCTCCCAAATAAGTCTCCAGCTCGTCTCTCCTCTGAATAAGATCACCAACCTTGTCAGTCAAAGCTCCCTTGTCCTTCTTCAGCCGAGTCACCTCCTTATTGGCCTCATCAAGAGCAGTCTTTAGCTTGGCATTTTCTTCTTCTAACTTTTCGACTAAAGCCAGCTTATGGTCGGCAAGTGCTGTTTTCTCTTCGGCCGATTTTTGTGCGGCCGCAAGGTCAAGATCCTTCTTCTCCAAAGCCTGTCTCATTTTTTCTGAAAGAAATAACGCTCGGTTCAGAGGAAGGAAAATAACACTCGGTTCAGAAGAGAGTCAGTCGACAAGTTTTCCATACCAGCAGCATCATCCTTAGCTTTCTGCGTGTTCTCCTTGGCCAACTCCAGATCAAGATTGAGCTGGATCTGCTTCTGCTCCAAGTCAGCAAACCGAGCTCCAAGTTCAGAAGATCTCTGTGGTCAGAGGACAGTCAGTCGGCAGAAACAAAGTTCGGTTGCTTCCGAACAATAAAGTTCAAGTTCAAAGAGTTCTAAGACTACTGCCAGATCAAACATTCAACAGTAGTCTCAGGGACTACACCCAGTGGGTGCACTGAGCGTGCCCCCACTGGTTTTGACTTTCCATTCGACTTGGTCCATCCAGTCGAGAAAAAAAAAGAGCAACAGTCATTCTCAGACCACAGCCGACTGCCCGCAGTAGACTGCGGTCTCGGGGACTACACCCAGTGGGTGCACTCAGCGTGCCCCCACTGGTCCGGATTTCACTCGACCAAGACCTGTCTAGTCCGAGTGGAAGAACTGAAAAGAGATATTTTTATCAAGACCCCCGCCAAATCACAGATTCGGCGGTGGTCTCGGGGACTACACCCAGTGGGTGCACTCTGCGTGCCCCCACTAGTTCAAAGACACAATCTACACAACCTAGTCGTCTCAAGTGGAAAACTACTCAGCGAAAATTAAAACACCCAGTGGGTGTACAGATGCAAAGTGCAGGCTGATAAATAGATGCACGATAAAGGTTTTCAGGTAGCATATCCTAACAGAACAAGCGTCAAGCTAGAAGATCAGTCAGAAATCAGCTAACCTGGACATTAGTCTGGAGTGCTGAGCTGGCGTCATAGGCAGCTTGACTGGCCTCGTGCACCACCTTCATCTGCTCCATCATAAGGCCTGCCTGGCGTATGGCTTCCTTGGCAGCGCTCACTTGTTCCTCTGGGACACGATGGGCGGTGAAAAGTGGGGATGGTGGATCAGCTGCAACAGCGTGAGAGTCTGAGGCATGGAGTTGCACAGATGAAACAGGGGCCTATGCAGTCAACGCTGAAGGATGTTCACTCGACAAGGGAATCGCAAAAGTAACAGAAGCTCGGTTAAGGTCTCCGGACTGCTGGATCGCTGGTTCTGTCGCCGGCATCGACTGGGGCGCCTTGCTAGCTGGTACCCTCCTGCTTGAGGTCCTGCTCCTCCTTCCCGTAGGCTTCTGTGGCTCATCTTCATCATCGTCTGGAAGCTCGATAACATTCTGCGAAGCTGCAAAAGAATCAACCGCAAGAATTCAGTCGACCATGAAAGTAATCAGCAAAGTAAGGTCAAGATGGTAGGAGTCATACCCGCTTTGGATGTGATCGCGTCTTCCATCTCCTCGTCATCATCCTTGTACATGGAAGTCCCATAAGTAGCAGCACTGCAAATTTCAGAACCCACTCGGTCAAAACAGGAGAGGGAGTCGACTGAGGGTCAAACTATGCAAAACTAAGAGATCGAGCACAATGATTACCCAGAAGAGATGGGGACGTCCACTTTAATCTTAGGCAAGGCCTTCCGAGGCTTTGAGGGTGCTACTTTGAGCTGCTTTGGGGCCTTTTTAGTCAGAATGGGAGAAGAAGTCTGAGGGCGCTTTGAAGCATGCGCACTTTGCACGATCACTTTGCCACGAACACTTGCTGGGTCTTGCCTCTACTTGGAGCGTCTTTCTGAGCGAGGTGGAGAGTCGACCTCATCACCACTGCTTGAGTCTTCACTCTCCTCGTCTCCTCCTCCGTCAGAGTGCCAGTCGCCGCTGTCACCTCCGCTCGCCTCTCCCTCCTGCTCCTGCTCCTGCTCCTGCTCTCCATTGGGCATCGAGTACATCTCAGTGTAAATCTGCAAGACACAGAGTTGAGTGAATATCAGTCAGTTTTGAGAGCAATTACATGTCAGAACAAGAAGACACTCGGAAGTAAAGAGTCAGGCCTTGTCTGGTTCGTTAGTGTTGTCGAGTGGAGGGATTCTCCTGGACCCCTGTGTTGTCCTTGTTGCCAGTGATGCCCTGCAACCACTGCGCCACCGTCTCCTCGTCAACTTCCTCCGGGTGGATCCGAGTGCTGTCATCAATACCCGAGTACATCCACATTGGATGATCGCGAGCTTGGAGTGGCTGGATGAGTCGACTGAGAAACACCTCTAGCAAGTCCATGCCAGTCACACCGTCGCGGACAAGTTGTACTACTCGCTCAACCAACATATTCACCTCCACTTTCTCAGCTGGAGTCACTTTCAAGGGAGAGGGCTTCTCAACTCGCTCCATGGAAAACGGAGGAAGGCCAGTCGACTGACCAAGGGTCGGTTGGTCCTTATAGTAATACCAGGTCGACTGATACCCTCTAACTGAATCAGGCAGAATCATAGCGAGGAAAGTGCTTTTACCCCTCATCTAGATCCCTAGACCTCCACACATCTGGATCACATGCGTCCTCTCATCACTCGGATTAGCCTTTTTCACAGACTGGGAACGACAAGTGAAAATGTGTTTGAAGAGACCCCAGTGCGGTCGACAGCACAGAAAGTTTTCACACATGGACACGAATGCAGCGAGATATGTGATAGTGTTGGGAGAAAAGTGATGAAGCTGGGCTCCAAAAAAGTTCGGAAAACCCCAGAAGGAAGGATGGGGAGGCAAAGAGAAGCCGCGGTCGACGTGAGTCACAAGAAGGACACACTCACCCTCCTGCGGCTGTGGCTCGGTCTCGTCCTCCAGAAGCCGCCAGGAACCGTGGGGAATCAGACCCCCCTCAACCAGATCCTCCAGATCCTCCTGCTGGATCGTGGATCGAATCCAGTCACCCTGGATCCAGCCGGGCGGCAGGCCAGATCTCGACGACGACCCTCCCCAGCTCGTCTTCTTGCCCTTCGCCTTCGCCATCGCCTTCTTCGCACGCTCCAGGGCCGCCATCTTGTCCTTCGCCATCGCAGCGGGCAGCGCTCGGGCTGGGCGGCGGCGTTGAGGGTGGAGGCGGACGCAGTGGAGAAGCAGAGGAGGAAGAAAGAGAATAGGACGCACTGTGCAAAATACACCGGCCCCGATGCCTTATATGGGCCTATTCCCTGAGTGACTGACTCGTGGGCCCAAGCAATCCTGTCAAATCCCGCAACAGTCGCGCGCTCGGTACATGGCGAAAAAGGTGGCATGACAATCGAGGCGCCCCTGCCAAATCCGCTCCGCTTACTGCGGTCCTCTCCGCCCCACGCGCTTCCCCAAATTTTGAATCCCGTGAGATCCGGGAACGACAGTGCAGTCGATCATGCCAAAGATTTTATACCATATCAGCATTCGAAGCTTATCAACAAAGTTCACTCGACAACCTCGGAATGGATCAAGGCAACTGAAAATGAGGTCAAAGTTTCTGCATGGTTCACCAATCCAAGTAAAATGCTTCCGAAGCATGAAAATTGGGTCGGAACCATCTTCAACTCCATCTCCACTCGGACCCTGAACCATTCAGGGGCTAATGACGATGACATGTACCTATGGTAGGGTAATAGACCTAATCTAGACACCCTTCCCAAGGACACTGCCCTACAGTCAAAGACATTCAAAAGACAGCAACATCTACCGACTGAAATCACCTCAGGGTGCAACCCACTCGACCAACAGTTCCACTCGGATAACCCAATTCCATTCGACCAGGATATAGTCATTCGACCATATCAGAAGCCACTCGGAGTACAGAAGATCTAAAGTCACTCAGGATGGCAATGGTCAGGCGTTCACTCCGTAGTCTTAATGATCATTTATATGACTTTATTGTTGGCGTTACCAGTAATGTCTCACCTTTATGTACATTGAACCCCTTGTAATGTGGGCTGGCTGGGGTCCTGGCGCACTCTATATAAGCCACCCCCTCCACTGGCACAAGGGTTCACACCCCTGTAACTTCATGCATAATCCAATCGACCAGCCTCCGGGCACCGAGACGTAGGGCTGTTACTTCCTCTGAGAAGGGCCTGAACTCGTAAATCTTGCGTGCACAACCTCATCGTAGCTAGGATCTTCCCTCTTCAAACCTACCCCCCATTCTACTGTCAGACTTAGAACCACGACAGCAGGTAGCCAGGGGGAGGCCGTTCATGCCAAGGCCTCGTCACCTCCGTCCTCACGATGACATCGCGGGAGCGGGCCAGCCTCTTCTTTGACGGGAGTGGCCCTGGCTCTTCGCGGGGAGTTTTCCCCTTTTCAGCAGCAGAGAACCTCCGTATTGGCGCCATGAGTGTCGCAGCAAGGAGGAGGAAGAAGAAGCAGGTAGAATGGAGGAAGAGATGAGCAACGGGGGCTCCGCCCCCTCCCCATTTATAGCCCGAGGGAGGCCAACTGTCAGCCTCCACGATCGCAGGTAATGATGGTTTTTTTGCATGCAGCAGGGACTCGTCAAGTCGGGCAGTTGCCGAGGCAGCCTGGGGAAGCGGAGACGCCCATGTCCCGTCAATCGCCACGCGTCAATCAAGGCCGCAGGCTGTTGGGATCCGTGGTGCTCCTCACATGCCCTTTGGCTTTGCCTCGAAGCCAAGTACGAGCGCGCCTTGGGCCCGGGGGCTACTGTCGGCGTCCTGGGAACGGGGGTACCCAGAATTGCCTGCCCACGGCCCGGGGCATGGCTCCACCAATGGCCTGGTATGGCCCATCTTCACCAGCAATCACTCAAGACCCTCGCGAGGGGCCAAGCCTCGTGAGGAGGATGACACCAAGACCTCCCCTGGGGCGGCCTCGCTAGGCTGGCTCCCGAGGAGCGGAGATATCAAGGCAAGGGGTACCTCGCGAGGTGCTCGTGACGTGAGCTGTGACGACCAACGCCAGGCGGGTGCCAGCGGGCGCAGAGTGCCAGTTTCCTCTTTGGTGTTAAAGGGGCAAGCGCAGGCGAGGAGTCCCGAGGCATCAGGCAAAGGTTTCCATATCGGTGCAACAAGTCCAAGACCAGTAGGACGGCAGGACGAAGGTCACCACGGAGCCCACAGCGGCGTCACCACTAGAGCCTTTGGCAGGCAAAGACCACCTTTTGTCAGGATAGCTTGCACTAGTTGTCTCCCTTCAAAATTGGCCGTTGTGGTATCCCTTCTGGCCTAACATTTGGGGAGAGGACCCGGGCCTCTATAAATAGGACTAGCCACCATCGTGGGAGGGATAATCTCATCTTGGATCAGATCCATTCCACCAAGGCCACCTCACCAGCTCATCAAGCTCTAGAACACCTCTCCTCAGGGGGCTGTTCATCCCTTGTACGTGTTCATCCTCACCCTACGAGGCAATCCACCACACCACACTGGAGTAGGGTATTACACCGCAACAGTGGCCCAAACTAGTATAAACTCTCGTGTCTCTTGTTCCTTGGGTTCGGTGAGCTTGGCCTTGAGATCATTGCGAGAGCGCGCTAGAGAGGGAGAGAGATCTTCGTGCGCACCCCAGTGTTCGAACCTTAAGGGTTTGCCGGAACCCATAATCTGACACTTTGTTTAACTGCTTTGCTGCTACAACTGGTTATAATGATGTTAATAACTACTTTTTAGCATCCAATTGAAACTCTTTAATTCCTTGTTTGTTTAACTGGTTTGATGTTATAACTCCCAGTTGAGATGTTTTGCTAACTTCAACTTTTCAGGATCCAACCAGAACTTTAATGGCAAAACAGGTTAGACCAAGATCAAAGAGCGATGTCCCCATGGACCTTGTATCATCCCACAACAGTGGCACTGGCCCAATCGTGCATCATGAATTGCCAACTGCTGATGTTCTAGAGGCTAAACTATTGGTAGAAATAGATTATGCTTCTGCACTTAGAGATGAAGTTGACATGTTGAGGAAGCAAACAGCACAATCACAAGCAGTACTCAAGACAACCATTAAATATTTGGTCGATTTCAAAATGATGCAAGCTGAGACTGACCGCATTGTTAAGGTCCTCAAGGAAAAAAGGAAATTAAATTCCCACTTGGTAAATCATAGGTGAAACGTTCTTTCCATCGTTGATTAACCTTTGTGTTGTTTGTTCATGTAATCGATCAAACCATTTGTTTTAGAGATCATGTAATAATTGTTTTTTAGTTTTTGGTTTGTAATTTTTTTAGAACAAGTCTGTATTAATGGATAAGACTCTGAGACATTTCATTTTGATTGTTGTGCCAGACCTACAAATATGCCAATCGGGCTGAATGTGCATTTAGCAATAATAGTAGTATAGATGGTCCTTAAGTGGCACGCATCTGAAGGGCCAAGATGTTGTACTAGCTTCGCTAAAAAAAGGATGCTCTTCTAGCAAAAAAAGTACAGCCGCCTGGCTTATGTATGTTAGTTGATATTATTGATCCATATACTCTATAAGTGTTTATATGTCTGTTAGTTTTGTACATTATTGGTTGATTGACTCGGTATTTTGAATCGTGAGACATCGCTTGTGTACATATCTAAATGGCAGTACACATTATGGTGCTTGTGACACTTGAGATGGACATAAAGTGGTTTCAAATATTCGAATTCACCTTAAACTGGATTCTAGCTTCTGAATTCGACTATCGGCATTTGTAAATCATATTCATATATGACTGTGGAATACATCTTTGTCATGCTTTTGAAGATATATAAAAACACATAGAATGATTTACATAGATTCATATAGGAATACAAAATGGATTCGAATTTAGTTGCCAGGGTAAACATGGATGCTTATTGTCCCAAAAATCGAAAGAAGCGGCAAAATGTCCACTCCCACGTCGGCTGCCCGAAACCAGTGTTTGGGAGATGGAAATTACTGTCTACCCCTTACACGGACAATCCATCGGCCTGTTTTCCACTACTCTCAATAGGGGTATGTTAGTAACTTCAATTAGACATGACACGACTGCCTCTGAGCCCATTCTGACACGGTGGGTGCCAAACATTGGCGGCAAAACACATTTGATTCAAGCTCGTTCGAAAGACCTCTGTCTCTCCCTCCATTTCCCCATTCATACATGGTGGGCGGCAAAACAAACTCTCCACATCCGAAATCAATGTAGGCAAATATTTTCAATAGGGACAGGTTTGTAACTTCACTCAGACGTGACACAATCGCCCTACCTGTCGGCCCCGTTCATACACCGTGGGCGCCAAAACACCCTCTCCTCGCCTGAAATCGCTCTGGCAAATATTGGGGAGATGCGAGATTACCGTCCTATCCCCAACCGACGAGACGTCAAAATTTTAAACGGGACATGGTATGCAGACCTAAGAAAAATTGTGGTCTTGGAGTGATTAATCTCCACCTGCATAATCAGGCTCTTTTGATAAAGCACCTCCATAATTTCTTCAACAAAGCTGATATTCCTTGGGTGCCTCTGATTTGTGATTCTTATTATCATGGTGTAGTTCCACATGCTACTGTCCTATGTGGCTCATTCTGGTGGAAAGATGTAGCCACTGTTACAGTTAAATCTGCAAATTCTGTGCTATTGTGGTCTGATGGATGGTATGTGGGTGGATCTGCCCATCCTCTTCGTGATATATTGCCTCAATTGTTCTCTTATGCTATTGATGATAAGCTCTCTGTGGCAGAGTTCTTTTCAACTATTGAGGTCTCTTCTTTGTTTAACCTGCCCATTTTCCAAATTGCTACTGCCTAGCTGGATTATCTCCAGATGTGGATATCTGACCTACAACATGATCCCATGGAAAATAATGTGTGGAATTGGATGGACAAGGGGGAATATTCTGCAAAGTGTTATTACACACTGATGCATACACACTTGCCTGTCATCCCTCCATGCAAATGGCTTTGAAAGAGTAAATGCACAATGGAGATCAAATGTTTTGCTTGGCTGTTGTTCTTTGATAGAATAAACACAAAGGATATGCTGGTTCGACGTCACTGGAGGAACACTAATGAGGATAATCTCTGTGTCATGTGCCCGGCCAGCTGCTATGAGGATAGGATCCACCTCTTCTGCACATGTAATTTCAGTATAAGAGTGTGGAATTATCTGCAAATTGATTGGTCACATCAGGGAGACATTGGTGAGTGCTTGCTCCATGCCAAGACTAGCTTTGGCCATCCTTTCTTCTTTGAGGTTTTCATAACTGCTGCTTGGTGCATTTGGATCACACGCAAAGGGAAAACTTTTAGGCATGCTAGACCCTCATTTAGCTCTTGGAGATGCTTGTTCATTCAAGATATCTCCATGTTAGTGCATAGAGTTAAGGATAGCATCAAGCCAAAGCTTCTTGGCTGGATCCAGAGCCTTCCATAGGCTTGTATAGTTCCTTGTATATAGGTGAGTTTCTTTTGTATTTAGGTGAGGTTTGTTGTTTTGTACATATTTTGTAACTTTAACTTTGAACTATGAGTGATGAATAAAGGACTATGGGGCTGTTGCCTCACAGTAAATAGTCAAAAAAAATTAAACAGGGGCTAAGTTCATAACTTTCCCATATTTCAGATAGGCGCGTCCCAAAAACATGGTTCCCCGTACCTCTCCCTCCATTTTCCCATTTATACACCGTCCATGCTAGAACACCATCCCCACACCAGCCTCCTCCGTCCGCCACCCCATCCATCACCGCCGTCCTCCACCCCATCCATCGCCACCGTCCTCCACCATGCCAGAGTGCCTACCAAGACTGCGTCGTCCACTGCTAGAGATGGACGTTTCTCAACCACGGTGATGGACCAAGAGCCTTGCATCACATCCTCTTGCTTCATCGGCACTGGCGTCCTCTTTGCCAGGGCCGCTCACACGACCTTCTCGTCCACTCCAACGGGACTTATCCCCCGATGCACCCGTCTACCGTCGCAGATCTGCTTCAACACCATCGCAGCCATCGCACCCCCTATGCCTACACGACGCCGCATGAGAGGTGGTACTTCATATCTGCTCAACTTTTTGATCTCAACCAGAAAATAGATCGTAACTTGGTTACTGTACTTTCTTTTCACCTCCTAGAATTTAGTTCTTAGTTCAAAGCAAACAATGGATGCTAAATAGTATTTCTGCAGTTTGCAGCTTTAAATCTGCCATGGCATAGTCATAATAGGGTTTAATTGATCATGCTTAGGGTTTAATTCATCATGTTGGTTCCGTGGTAGTTTCTTTAATAGAAATCAGAGGGGAAACCCTCTTTTGCTCTAAAAAAACTTAGGGTTTCCCCCTTTTATGATCACTATACGATCAGCATACGTGCTTCGTGTCATAATAGCACTGCTCCACCCATCAATCTAAACAAGCTTAGTTGTTCAAATATGAATCTGATATTATTAAAACAGAGTCGTTTAATTGCTCAGCTAAATGTTCCTAATTTAGTTTAAAAAATGCATGTGCGCCACTCGGGTGTGTATATACAGGGTGCCCATGGTGGGCCGCGGCCCACCCTGGGATTTTGGGTTGGCCCAGGCCCCGATTCCCCTTTGTTCTGCTACGCTTCTGATCTGTACTCACCCCCAGCTGCCTGCCTCGCTGGTGACTTGTCGTCCCCAGACGGCATGACTCGAGGAGGAGACGCTGGACTAACAGGAGGTCAGGAGCCACTCGCCCAACAGCGTCATCGCTGCCCGGGCGCGCCGCCGTGCCTACCTTCCCAGTCCGTTCAGGGCTCAGGCGTGCAGTAGCCACTAAGCCAACCCGATTTAACCTGAGATAGTGATACGTCTCCAACATATCTATAATTTTTGAAGTATTCATGCCAAGTTTACAATAGTTTTATATGATTTTGGTATGATTTGATTAGAACTAACCCGGACTGACGTTGTTTTCAGCAGAACTACCGTGGTGTTGTTTTTGTGCAGAAATAAAAGTTCTCAGAATGCCATGAAAATCAACGGAGAATTTTTCTGGAAAATATAAAAAATACTAGAACAAAAATCTATCAGAGGGGAGTCCGGTGGGCCCCACGAGGGTGGGGGGCGTGCCCACCCCCTTGGGCGCGCCCCCCTATCTCGTGGCCACCTCGGGAACCCCCTGACTTGTTGTCAACGCCATCCTCTCCTATAAATATAGAAACCTTCAGAAAATAACCAAGATCGGAAGTTCCGCCACCGCAAGCCTCTGTAGCCATGAGAAATCAATCTAGGCCCTCTCTGGTACCCTGCTGGAGGGGGCCATCATCACCGGAGGCCATGGAGGAGGATCCCGGTGGGGCCATCATCGCCATGAAGGCCAAGGTCCAGAGGGAGAACCTTTCCCCATCTAGGGGGGAGGCCATGGAGGAGGAAGCACAAGGGGGAGAACCTCTCCTCCTCTCTCTCGGTGGCGTCGGAGTGCCATCTGGAGGGGAATCATCGCCGCGGTGATCGTCTTCATCAACATCACCATCATCATCACCATCCTCATCTATTTTACGCGGTCCACTCTCCCGCACCCCGCTGTAATCCCTACTTGAACATGGTGCTTTATGCCACATATTATGATCCAATTATGTGTTGCCATCCTATGATGTTTTGAGTAGATATCCTTTGTGTTTTGGTTGATTGATGATCTAGATTGGTACGAGTTGTATGTTTTATTTTGGTGTTGTCCTATTGTGCCCTCCGTGTCACGCAAGTGTGAGGGATTCCCGCTGTAGGGTGTTGCAATACGTTCATGATTCGCTTATAGTGGGTTGCTTGAGTGACAGAAGCATAAACCCGAGTAAGGGGGTTGTGGCGTATGGGATAAAGGGGACTTGATGCTTTAATGCTATGGTTGGGTTTTACCTTAATGATCTTTAGTAGTTGCAGATTCTTGCTAGAGTTCCAATCATAAGTGCATATGATCCAAGAAGAGAAAGTATGTTAGCTTATGCCTCTCCCTCATATGAAATTGCAATGACGACTACCGGTCTTGTTAACAATTGCCTAGGACAATTCCACACACCGATCCATCATTATTCCACACTCGCTATTTATAATATTTAGTAATATATTCTAACTTTATGATAACAGCACCTACTTTTATGTTTTAGCTCTCCGATATCATACAAAGTTATCCTCTTCATACCCACAACGTAGTTTCATTTCTCGTTTCTAGTTGGAAGCAAACGTTCGGTGTACGTAGAGTCGTATCAGTGGCAAATAGGACTTGATAGAATATTGATCTTACCTTGAGCTCCTTGTGGGTTCTACACTCCATACTTATCACTTCCACCATTGGGAATTGCTACGATGATTCCCTGCACTTGGGGATTATCAAGCTCTTTTCTGGCGTCGTTGCCGGGGAGCAATAGCGTGGGGTTGATATTCTCGTGTGTGCTTGTTTTCTTTCTTCACTAAGTATATTTTGTTTTTTATTTTTGTTTCTGTTTAGTTGTGGGTGAAACATAAAAAAAATTAAAAGAATAAAAATACAAAAAAATTTACTTGCCTCTCATGCCTAAAAAGTTTTTCAATAAGAGAAGTGATTGGAAGGTTATGCATTGGAGAAGTGAGGGTCGACCTTGAACACTTGTGTTCATGCTCATGGAAACAATGTAAAAATTTTCATGGAATCTTCTCTGAAAATAATTATCCCATTGTATATATCCATTGTATTATAAAAATAATGTGCCAAGCTTTGGTTTTAGGATGATTAGATTGCTTGTTTACTATGTGCAGTACAAAAACAGAAACTTTGGCTGTAGTGCATGAATTTACGTTTTTTACTGGAAAGTCAAATGGGTCTGAAACGTTTTGCACATTACTTATGTACAAATTGTTCAAATTTTCATATTTTTTTAGAATTGTTTGGAGTTACAGAAGTTCAGTAAACTTCCACATTACTACAGACTGTCCTGTTTTTGACAGATTCTGTTTTTCGTGTGTTGCTTGCTTATTTTGATGAATCTATGGCTAGTATCGGGGGGTATGAACCATATGGAAGTTGGAATATGGTAGGTTTAACACCAATATAAATAAAGAATAAGTTTGCAACAGTACCTAAAGGTAGTGATTTGCTTTAGTATACTAACGGATCTCACAAAGTTTTTGTTAAGTTTTTGTGGATGAAGTGTTCGAAGAACGAGGAGTTACTGATGTGAGAAGAATAAAGAGAGGCAAGAGTTCAAGATTGGGGATGCCCAAGGCACCCCAAGTAAATATTTCAAAGGATACTCAAGCATCTAAGCTTGGGGATGCCCCGGTTGGCATCCCATCTTTCTTCTTCAACAAATATCGGTATACCTCGGTTTTTGTTTTGTTCACATGATTTGTGTCCTTTGTGTTTTTGTTTTTCCTTTAAGAACCATGCTAGTATGAGATAGCCCTTAATTTACTTATAGAATACTTCATGTGCTTCACTTATATCTTTTAAGTATGATCTTATAGAATTGCTCTTTGCGCTTCACTTAAATCTTTTGAGTTTGGTTTTATAGAATGCTTTGTGTGCTTCACTTATATATTTTGAGCTTGGATATTGGTTAGACTATATTAATTGTATAATGATCCATGAACTTCACTTATATCTTTTGTAGTATGAATAATACTATCATCTAAAGCGGTTGTTTGGAAGAGTGTCAACTTTAGGAATTAGTGACCCCACTATTCCGAATGAGAAGAATTTTGCTTATGTGGAGAGTAGAAAATCTCTATGCTTGTAGATCATGAAAAGAATGCTTTATGTGATGGTTATATTGTTGAATTTATTCATGATGCTACTGAAAGTTATTACGAGGGAGGAATATATGCTTGTAGGAGTTGCAATAATATCAAGTTTCCTCTCTATGTGCTTAAAGTTTTGAAGTTATACTTGTTTTGCCTTCCTATGCTAGTTGATTCTTGTTCCTATAAATTATGTGCTCACAAAATCCCTAGGCATAGGAAGTGGGTTAGATTTAAATGTGCTAGTCATATTCTTCATGATGCTCTCTTTATGTTTCAATTCTTTTCTTTTATGTGAGCATCATTGAAATCATCATGCCTAGCTAAAAGGCATTAAAGAAAAGCGCTTGTTGGGAGACAACCCAATATTTACCCTTACTGTTTTTGTGTGTTTACATGATTAAGCTACTAATCATGTTTTATAGCTTTTTGTTTCAATAAACTGCCAAGTAAGACCTTTGGGAAGGCTTGGATGAGAGTTACTGTGATCTTGCTGTAAAAAACAGAAACTTTGCGCTCACGGGATTAGCTACCATTTCTAACAGAAGAGTGATTTTGAGTTGATTATTTTTTCAGAAGATTAATAGACAAATTACTCACGTCCACCAATTTATTTCATAATTTTTGGAGTAGCATAAGTATGGTTTATGTTCAGATCATTACAGACTGTTCTGTTTCTGACAGATTCTGTTTTCATTGCATAGTTTGCTTGTTTTCTAGTTTCTATGGCTTATATTTCTCAATATAAATTGTAGAAATGGTTTGGTACAGTAGGCATTGTGTGAGAACAGTTATGAACCTTGTCTTTTACAGTACCAAAGTGAATGGTTTACTCTTTATCATACTAACCTATCTCACGAAGTTCCGTTAAGTTTTGTGTGATTGAAGTTTTCAAGCTTTGGGTGAGATATCGATATGAGGAGAATAAGGAGTGGAAAGACCCTAAGCTTGGGGATTCCCAAGGCACCCCAAGGTAATATTCAAGGAAGACTCAAGCGCCTAAGCTTGGGGATGCCCCGGAAGGCATCCCCTCTTTCGTCTTCAAAATTATCGGTATATCTTACTCGGAGCTATATTTTTATTCGTCACATGATATGTGTTTTGCTTGGAGCGTATTTTCAATTTTACTTGCTGTTTGAATAAAATCATTGGATCTTAAATCTTGAATGAAAAAGAATCCTCCCATGGCTAGTTAATTATTTGACTACTCAGTGTTCTTCACTTATATCTTTTGGAGTAGTTTGTCATTTACTCACGTGCTTCACGTATATCCTATGAGTAAATCGTTGAATGAATTGAATATCATAAATATGAATTTATATATGTTTCATATGATTATACCATGGGGAGTAATGACTTCACACATAATAAGTATAGGTAGTAAACTTATTGAAAGTTAGCAAACGCAGAATTGGTCACTTGAACAATTCATGAAATAATATTGAAGGAAGAGAGATTTCACATATAAATATACTATCTTGGACATCTTTTGTAATTGTGAGCACTCATTAAAATATGACATGCTAAAAGGTTGATGTTGGACAAGGAAGACAACTTAATGGGTTATGTTTTCCTATATCCGAAATGTTATATTGTCTTGGATCATCCAACATGTTGAGTTTGCCTTTCCCTCTCATGCTAGTCAAATTCTTTGCACCAAGTAGAAATACTACTTGTGCTTCCAAACATCCCTTAAACCAGTTTTGCCATGAGAGTCCACCATACCTACCTATGGATTGAGTAAGATCCTTCAAGTAAGTTGTCATTGGTGCATGCAATAAAAATTGCTCTCTAAATATGTATGATCTATTAGTGCGAAGAAAATAAGCTTTATACGAACTTGTGACAGGGAAGAAATAAAAGCGACGAACTGCATAATAAAGGTCTTTATCACAAGAGGCAATATAAAGTGACATTCTTTTGCATTAAGATTTTGTGCATCCAACCATAAAAGCGCATGACAACCTCTGCTTCCCTCTGCGAAGGGCCTATCTTTTACTTTTATCTTCTACCCTTATACAAGAGTCATGGTGATCATCACCTTTCCTTTTTACATTTTTCCTTTGGCAAGCACTTTGTGTTGGAGCGATCCGGATATATATATCCACTTGGATGTAGGTTTTAATGAGTTATTATTGTTGACATTACCCTTGAGGTAAAAGGTTGGGAGGCGAAACTATAAGCCCCTATCTTTCTCCGTGTCCGATTAAAACTTTGAACCCATAAATATCACATGAGTGTTAGCAATTGTGAAAGATTAAATGATAGTTGAGTATGTGGAGTTTGCTGAATCAAAGCTCTTACATAGACCCTTCCCGAAAATAAGATGAATTGCAATTGTTTGATGACTAAGAGCACGGTTTGTTAGTTTTCAAGAAAGTTTATGATCTATACTTTAACATGTGAATAGCTTCTTGCTTGATCATGAGAAGTTTTATGAGTTGAGCTACTGTTATGATATATAATGATGCTAGAAAAAGTGATTGGAATTACCATTGATCAAACTTATGCACCTGCTAGCATTCACACTTCATAAATTATTTCTTTTATCATTTACCTACTCGAGGACGAGCAGGAATTAAGCTTGGGGATGCTGATACGTCTCAAACGTATCTATAATTTATGAAGTATTCATGCCAAGTTTACAATAGTTTTATATGATTTTGGTATGATTTGATTAGAACTAACCCGGACTGACGCTGTTTTCAGCAGAACTACCGTGGTGTTGTTTTTGTGCACAAATAAAAGTTCTCGGAATGCGATGAAAATCAACGGAGAATTTTTTTGGAAAATACAAAAAATACTGGAACAAAAATCTACTGGAGGGGAGTCCCGTGGGCCCCACGAGGGTGGGGGGCGCGCCCACCCCCTGGGGCGCGCCCCCCTATCTCGTGGCCCCCTCGGGAACCCCCCTGACTTGTTCTTGATGCCATCCTCTCCTATAAATATAGAAACCTTCAGAAAATAACCTAGATCGGAAGTTCCGCCGCCGCAAGCCTCTGTAGCCACGAGAAATCAATCTAGGCCCTCTCTGGCACTCTGCCGGAGGGGGCCATCATCACCGGAGGCCATGGAGGAGCATCCCGGTGGAGCCATCATCACCATGAAGGCCAAGGACCAGAGGGAGAACCTCTCCGCATCTAGGGGGGAGGCCATGGAGGAGGAAGCACAAGGGGGAGAACCTCTCCTCCTCTCTCTCGGTGGCGCCGGAGTGCCATCGGGAGGGGAATCATCGCCGCGGTGATCGTCTTCATCAACACCACTATCATCATCACCATCCTCATCTATTTTACGTGATCCACTCTCCCGCACCCCGCCGTAATCCCTACTTGAACATGGTCCTTTATGCCACATATTATGATCCAATGATGTGTTGCCATCCTATGATGTTTTGAGTAGATATCCTTTGTCTTTGGGTTGATTGATGATCTAGATTGGTACGAGTTGTATGTTTTATTTTGGTGCTATCCTATTGTGCCCTCTGTGTCGCGCAAGCGTGAGGGATTCCCACTGTAGGGTGTTGCAATACGTTCATGATTCGCTGATAGTGGGTTGCTTGAGTGACAGAAGCATAAACCCGAGTAAGGGGGTTGTGGCATATGGGATAAAGGGGACTTGATGCTTTAATGCTATGGTTGGGTTTTACCTTAATGATCTTTAGTAGTTGCGGATGCTTGCTAGAGTTCCAATCATAAGTGCATATGATCCAAGAAGAGAAAGTATGTTAGCTTATGCCTCTCCCTCATATGAAATTGCAATGACGACTACCGGTCTTGTTAACAATTGCCTAGGACAATTCCGCATACCGATCCATCATTATTCCACACTCGCTATTTATAATATTTAGTAATATATTCTAACTTTATGATAACAGCACTTACTTTTATGTTTTAGCTCTCCGATATCATACAAAGTTATCCTCTTCATACCCACAACGTAGTTTAATTTCTCGTTTCTAGTTGGAAGCAAACGTTCGGTGTACGTAGAGTCGTATCAGTGGCAGATAGGACTTGAGAGAATATTGATCTTACCTTGAGCTCCTTGTGGGTTCGACACTCCATACTTATCACTTCCACCATTGGGAATTGCTACGATGATTCCCTGCACTTGGGGATTATCATATAGGTTCTCAACACACAGCAGCCACTGAGGGAGTCCTGGACTAAGGGGTCCTCGGGCGTCCGGCCTGTTATCCATGGGCCGGACTGATGGGCTGTGAAGACATGAAGACCAAAGATTGTACCCATGTCCGGATTGGACTCTACTTGGCGTGGAAGGCAAAGCTAGGCAACCGACTATGTAGATTCCTTCTTATGTAACCGACTCCATGTAACCCTAGATCTCTCCGCTGTCTATATAAACCGGAGAGCGTAGTCCGGATAGGCAGAGACACATTACCATAGTCATACAGGCTAGACTTCTAGGGTCTAGCCATTATGATCTCGTGGTAGATCAACTCTTGTAACACTCATATTCATCAAGAACAATCAAGCAGGAAGTAGGGTATTACCTCCATAGAGAGGGCCCGAACCTGGGTAAACATTGTGTCCCCCGTCTCCTGTTACCATCGATCCTAGACGCACAGTTCGGGACCCCCTACCCGAGATCCGCCAGTTTTGACACCGACATCTGTGCCATCGTAGCTCGCCTGGTAAAACACCCCTTCTGCGAGTACCACGAATATATCCGGGTCCTCTTCAAACCCAGGATCCAGCTCCCGGTTGTGGTTCTCAGGCTGCGGGGCGGGGCTGTAAAACCCCTCGGTGATTTTTTGCCAATGCTGTCATAAGCGGATTAGAAATTTATCAAAGGTAATCCAGGAAGCAGAATGAGTAAAGCAGAAGGATTGGGGCTTACCCAACTGGGAGGATCATACATAGAATATCCATCTCGGCGATTGATGCGAAGAAATTCCTCTTCCTCCCCTTTGAACAGCTCGGCCAGTATCTTGGCTAGAGCGGCGGGGGTGTCCGAACCTTCCCGACCACAGCGGGAGGCGTCGTCCTCCCCGTTATAGTGCCACATTGGGAGCCCTCTATATTGAAGCGGCTGAACCCCTCGCACTATGGAGATCGCCATCACCTCAACCATTGTTAATCCGGACTGGGCGAGCGTCTTTATCTTGCCCATGAGCTGACGAACCTCCGCACTGTCATCCTCCTCAAGGCTCCGGGGACGCCAACTATGGCGTTTCTTTAGTGGAAAGCTTGCAAATTCAGGGAGACCCTTTCGAACCGGGTCGGGAAGTGCAACGTCCTCGATGTAGAACCATTCGGAAGGCCATTCTTTAGGTGCCCTCCTTGGTGTGCCGGACAGGTATCCGGTATCAGCGATTTGCCACACTTCGGCTCCGCCCACTTAAAATATTGACCCCTCGTGGTTACGCGGGACAAGACAGAACAATTTTCTCCACAGTTCAAAATGGGCTTCAACACCCAGAAATAACTCGCATAAAGCGACGTAACCTGCTATGTGCAGGATAGAGGCGGGAGTGAAGTTGTGCAGCTGGAGGCCGTAATATTCCAGAAGCCCTCAGAGGAACGGATGGATTGGAGAAGTCCTCCGCCTAAGTCATGCCATTGAAGGAGGCCAGCCCTACTCGAACAGGGACCAGATCCGCAGGAGGAAGAAATCCCTACGTTTGCAACTTCGCCAATTGACTGTGAGACACAGAGCACTTCTCCCACTCGCCTTTCTCTGGGCTGGGATGGGAAGAGAAGCTGGGAATGCTAGCCATGTTGGAATGGATTCTCCTAGCAGTCTCCGGGGATTTTTCTCCGTGTGGTACCGAGTGGATCTGGGATCCAATCTCTTTAAAAAGATGCTCTTCCTTGCTTGGAGGGGGTGTTATTTGCAAAAATACCCTGACTTTCCGCATTCGCTCGACACGTGGAAGACGAAGTTATTAGCGCACAGAAGCCGAGGGGAGCGATATTGGATCAACGGCCGAATATATTACTTGGAGAAGGAACCCGCCTTGCAACGCCGAAGACAATCTGCGCGCCGAACACCTCGTCGTTGAAGCCTGGTTCAGGGGCTACTGAGGGAGTCCTGGACTAAGGGGTCCTCGAGCGTCCGGCCTGTTATCCATGGGCTGGACTGATGGGCTGTGAAGACATGAAGACCGAAGATTGTACCCATGTCCGGATTGGACTCTACTTGGCGTGGAAGGCAAAGCTAGGCAACTGACTATGTAGATTCCTTCTTATGTAACTGACTCCATGTAACCCTAGATCTCTCTGGTGTCTATATAAACCGGAGAGCGTAGTCCGGATAGGCAGAGACACATTACCATAGTCATACAGGCTAGACTTCTAGGGTTTAGCCATTACGATCTCGTGGTAGATCAACTCTTGTAACACTCATATTCATCAAGAACAATCAAGCAGGAAGTAGGGTATTAACTCCATAGAGAGGGCCCGAACCTGGGTAAACATCGTGTCCCCCGTCTCCTGTTACCATCGATCCTAGACGCACAGTTCGGGACCCCCTACCTGAGATCCGCCGGTTTTGACACCGACAGACACTCCTCATCACCCATTTCCTAATTGATTCATTACTCATTAGGCAGGATTGTCATTAGGGTTTGTTGTGTACTGAGTCCTACCTACACTTAATGGTTTAGATGTATTTCAGTAATCTTTAGTACCTGTAAAGTTCACAGGGTTTCAAAATTCTGGCCCTAGGAACAGACACTAGTCATTTTGGATTGTTAGTCATAGTGACATTGACCCAGATTACTACTGTAGGCCAGGTTTGTTGACAATTTTACTTGTCTTTCTTACTCATTCGATATGATATCCAATTATTCACGTCGATTAGTTGCAAACAATAAGTGCTAGACAAACTTCTTGATTCAGATTTTGGATGGTCTCTTACTGTAGTTACAATTATGCATACTTGTCCTAGTAAGCTCACAAGTAATGATTGATTCACTACATCTATGCTTGCCTTGCCATATTTGTTGTCAATATTCTTTTAGGGTGGACCACCCTATTTCAAAATACTGGAACCGCAGACGTGAGTGAATAGTATTTCCTTATGTGATCTCTTCCATCATGTGTGGGCAACGAACACTGCATTGTATAGAAAGAAAGTGTCATTTCCCCCTTTTACAGACTACAATATTTTACATGGAATACAATCTGCCTACTTGCTTTGTGTTGCACTACCAGCACTCCACCCTTGAAGCTAAACATTATGCCACTCATAATTCCTTAGTTTATTTGTTCAAATATTGAATTTGATATGATTCTAATGTTCCTACTTCAGTTTTGAAATGTGTGTCTACCTGTTACAGAGACATAAGAGGTTTGTATTTCTGTGTGTGGTCTGGTCAGCAGGGTTGGGTGGTGAACTTTGCATATGCAGGGGTTTATAGGGAGACACTCTTCGAGTTGAATCTGCAATGCATTCCATATATAATCTGACTACTTTTTATGTTTTCATGAATCTCAGATACTGAACAGCATCATAATGGTTATGAGCTTGCGCACATGAAAAGAATAAAGCAGAACAATGCCATGGCCGTCAAACTTGGCATTAAGGGACTGAAATCAAGTCTGGATGCAATGCAATGCAAACGCTCTCCACCTACATATTCATGCTCAGAATATGATCCTAATAGTGATTCTGAGCTAGAGGGAAACCTAAGTCAATGTAGCTCCCTAGTGTCGGAGTCAGAGGCAGATGCCCTATCTTATTCACCCATCAAGGTGCTTGCTCTATCTTTCCAAGCTTATATTGGTCGCACATATCTTGCAACTGATGCTTTGCATTGCTTCTACTTTGTTCCACTGCCATTAGCTTAGTTTACACATTGTGTATGTGAATATGCCATGCATATCCATTTTTAGTACATATTCCATCTGTCACAATATCATATTTATCCATTCAAATGTTGTTATTGTGTATTAGACGTTCAAAAGGAAGAGGGCGATTGCTGATCGCGGAGGAGCACAAACAAAGTATTTGGAAAATGTAGTGACACCTAATAAATCAAATAGCCCATTAGGTGTGGTTGCAATATCACCAGACCCAGAAAACACGGCCACAACTCTAGCAGACTCTGGCCCTGCTACACTGGCCATCTTTGATGCCCCAACTCAGCAGACCCCAACTGCCGCAAACAGTATGATGATGCCAGTTGACATAGCACCAGCTACGACGCAAAAGCCCCATTCTAGCAAAGTGTACACCAAATCCAGTTGCCAAATCCCTTTTCGAACGAGAGAGAGCCCCAATTGCAGCAAATAGGACTCATGTTCCACTTCTTCCCAGTTTACAACATGAAGCTTATATTGTTGTCAGGAACTTTGTGTGCATCTTTCCTTCATGGAAAGATTATACCACAGACAAAAAACAATTTCCAATCTTCCTCTGCAACTTACGCGTAAGTAATGTACTAATGTTATTCATGGTAATTACTGCATATGTTTCTGTTGACAGAAGACACAAGATTTCATTCTTTTAAATAGACGAGGACCAAACAGGATTGTCTAGACGAGCAAGGATTGGTTGCGCTGTTCCAGCACTCAATGATGAAGGATCGTTCCTACCTGAGGCAAGCGCACTTCGAGGGCAAGCCTATGAACGAAATTTCTGTGAAGTCTCTGGTGCTACATTTATCAGATAGTGACTGGAATAATCTTGTTACACATTGGTCTCGTCTGCAGCGTAAGGTACTGTCTATGATATCACATCACGATTTGAACTACATTTTCGCATCTGCCTTAACGTCTCACTTGTACGAAAACTGTTTGTAGAAGAACATTCATTCTTAAGGGACCACAGAATCTCGCAACTATACTACACACTACATTTCTCTTGTGAGTACCTCTTGCCCTGTATGACCATACTTACTTTCATAGCTAGTTGATCATGTAGCATCACTACACATGTTAGCCTCGTTATCGTCCATTTGGTGGACATTATAAGATCCGTATGGACTCTTACATAATGTCGGTGCAACAAACCCTGGGTCTATTTCCCAGACCGTGCACAGGCACGGGAACAAGATTGCAGCACCAGGCCATGCCAAGGTACAAGAGACCAAGATCATCGAAGGACCAACATGCAGATCAAGAAGACCAAGATCAAGCCAGAAGAGCGAGATGCCACCAGGATGAATGCCTCCCTTGCCGGGCAGGTGAGCTCGACAAGGGCGGGGTCACCCCCGGAAGAAGGCACCCAAGACGTCTCGGTAGGGCCTGCTGGGGCTCATAGAGGCAACACCACCTCACGCAACCACTTCGCCACGACCCACATCGTCTATCAGTGCGGTGTCAAGCCGCAGAGTGACTGAGTGGCAGCCATTTGCCACATGGCGGCCTCTTTCTACAAGAAATACCTACAGATGACACCCGTCCCGCGATGTGTCAAGCAAGCAGGCGTAGAGCTGGCGAGACAGCTCGGCAAGGCTAGCCGGGCAACCAATGACGTGACGTTAAGCAGTGCATGCACCCTATCAGCCTGCAGAGTTAGGTATGATAGCACCATTTGCTATCTTATCAGTGCATAATGACTACTTTGCCATTGTGGTAACCCCTTGATCTATCAAAGGAGGCCGATGGCAGCCGTAGCAAGGGTTGGAAAGTTAGACAATGCATACACCCATACACGCGTAGCCACTGTCGCCACGAGGCAACCCCAGCCGGGCAGTGTACTACACTCCACCACCATTCTTCCACCATCAATCCAACAAAGCAGGAGTAGGGTTTTACACCTCACGGCGGCCCGAACCTGGGTAAAATTGCGTGTGTGATCTCTGCCGTGCTGGGGGGGGGGGGGGGGGGGGGGGGGGGGGGGGGGGGGGGGGGGGGGGGGGGGGGGGGGGGGGGGGGGGGGGGGGGGGGGGGGGGGGGGGGGGGGGGGGGGGGGGGGGGGGGGGGGGGGGGGGGGGGGGGGGGGGGGGGGGGGGGGGGGGGGGGGGGGGGGGGGGGGGGGGGGGGGGGGGGGGGGGGGGGGGGGGGGGGGGGGGGGGGGGGGGGGGGGGGGGGGGGGGGGGGGGGGGGGGGGGGGGGGGGGGGGGGGGGGGGGGGGGGGGGGGGGGGGGGGGGGGGGGGGGGGGGGGGGGGGGGGGGGGGGGGGGGGGGGGGGGGGGGGGGGGGGGGGGGGGGGGGGGGGGGGGGGGGGGGGGGGGGGGGGGGGGGGGGGGGGGGGGGGGGGGGGGGGGGGGGGGGGGGGGGGGGGGGGGGGGGGGGGGGGGGGGGGGGGGGGGGGGGGGGGGGGGGGGGGGGGGGGGGGGGGGGGGGGGGGGGGGGGGGGGGGGGGGGGGGGGGGGGGGGGGGGGGGGGGGGGGGGGGGGGGGGGGGGGGGGGGGGGGGGGGGGGGGGGGGGGGGGGGGGGGGGGGGGGGGGGGGGGGGGGGGGGGGGGGGGGGGGGGGGGGGGGGGGGGGGGGGGGGGGGGGGGGGGGGGGGGGGGGGGGGGGGGGGGGGGGGGGGGGGGGGGGGGGGGGGGGGGGGGGGGGGGGGGGGGGGGGGGGGGGGGGGGGGGGGGGGGGGGGGGGGGGGGGGGGGGGGGGGGGGGGGGGGGGGGGGGGGGGGGGGGGGGGGGGGGGGGGGGGGGGGGGGGGGGGGGGGGGGGGGGGGGGGGGGGGGGGGGGGGGGGGGGGGGGGGGGGGGGGGGGGGGGGGGGGGGGGGGGGGGGGGGGGGGGGGGGGGGGGGGGGGGGGGGGGGGGGGGGGGGGGGGGGGGGGGGGGGGGGGGGGGGGGGGGGGGGGGGGGGGGGGGGGGGGGGGGGGGGGGGGGGGGGGGGGGGGGGGGGGGGGGGGGGGGGGGGGGGGGGGGGGGGGGGGGGGGGGGGGGGGGGGGGGGGGGGGGGGGGGGGGGGGGGGGGGGGGGGGGGGGGGGGGGGGGGGGGGGGGGGGGGGGGGGGGGGGGGGGGGGGGGGGGGGGGGGGGGGGGGGGGGGGGGGGGGGGGGGGGGGGGGGGGGGGGGGGGGGGGGGGGGGGGGGGGGGGGGGGGGGGGGGGGGGGGGGGGGGGGGGGGGGGGGGGGGGGGGGGGGGGGGGGGGGGGGGGGGGGGGGGGGGGGGGGGGGGGGGGGGGGGGGGGGGGGGGGGGGGGGGGGGGGGGGGGGGGGGGGGGTGAATCAACTAGTCAAAAGAAGAGCAAGAAGAGCAGTAAGAAACGGAAGGATAAGGCAGTGATGACTGTTGAAGGATCGGGTACACCTAGTACCGGCAAGAAGGCCAAAGCTGAAGTCCCCGACAAGGAAGCTGTCGTATGCACTGACTGCCGGTAGGCCGCGGCTGCCGAGAAGGCCGGGAAAGGTGACTGGCCGTATTGCAAGATTCATCGGACCAAAGGCCACGACCTTCAAGAGTGTTATCAAGTTGAGTAGCTTGTTAAGAGAGAAAGAGCAGAGTATGAGAAGCGCGACAAGGAAAAAGGTCAGAATGTCGCTGGCGGTAAGGGCCGAGGCGGTGAAGTAAATCGCCCCGGCAAACACTTTAGGAACCAAGGAAAACCTGCCAGGGGTCGAGAAAAGGAAGCCTGTGTTGATGAGAGTGATGGAGGGGATGAAGAAGAAACTAGTGAGCAGGAGTTTCAAAAGGCCACTGACGCCCTGTGCATTGACGGGGGTCCAATTTTGCACACCTCTCACCGCCAGCTCAAGCGATGGGCACGAGAAGTCAATGTCGTAGAACCAGCGCCAGAGGCCCGGAAGCCACTCAAATGGTCATGCACGCACATCATCTTTGACGAAGAGGATCATCCTAACCATACCACTTCGGTAGGATGCCTGCCATTGTTGGTCTCTCCAACAATTCGCAACCTCAAGGTCACAAAAATGTTGGTGGGCGGCGGGGCCGGGTTGAAAATCTGATTTCCCCGACAGTTATCAGCAAACTTCAAATAACAGAAGAGGAGTTGAAGGCCACCGGCACGTGTCAAGGAGTTAACCCCGGCAGGAGTCATCCTAAGGGAAAGATCACATTGCCGGTGACGTTTGGGGGAGAACTGAACTACTGGACCGAGAAGATTGTGTTGATGTGGTTGACCTCCCCCTGCCATACAACGGGATTCTTGGATGCCCGGCCTTGGCTAAATTCATGGCGGCATCTCACTATGCCTACAACACGTTGAAGATGCCTGGGCCGCTGGGAGTCATTACCATCCCGTCGGATGAGAAGGATGCAATCATTTGTGTGGACAAGATGTACTGGGATGCAGTCGTGGCAGAGGCAGCAGCAGCAGCAGTTCCCGCCAAGGAGAACAAAGGAAAGAAGAAGGATTGTAGGGACTTTGGCAAAGAATCCGGGAAGCATGCCCCCACCGAGTGCACGGCACCCGTTGATGACGTGCCGGAGTGTTCCAACAACAAGAGGTCCAAGGTTGCTGCACCCCAAGTTAGGAAGGTCCCAGCAGGGCTGGCTGGCGTTGATGGTACTTTCACTATCAGCGCCACCCTCGATGACAAATAGGAAAGCGTGCTCGTTGCCTTCCTGCGGGCGAATATCGATGTGTTTGCCTGGCAACAATCTGATATCCCCGGTGTTCCCTGAGGGGTAATTGAGCACCACCTTGCTGTCTACCCACACACGCGACCTGTCAAGCAGAAAGTCCGAAAGCAGGCCTTGGAGAGGCAGTAGTTCATTGCAGAAGAGATCAAGAAACTTGAAGCAGCTGGTTTGGTCAGAGGAGTACTACACCCCACGTGGTTGGCAAATCCAGTGGTAGTCTGGAAGGCTAACGGGAAGTGGAGGCTTTGCATAGATTTCACAGATCTCAACAATGCCTGCCCGAAGGACCCGTTTCCCATGCTGCGTATTGATCAGATTGTGGATTCCAATTCAGGCTATGATTTGCTTTCCTTTCTGGATGCATATTCTGAGTATCACCAAATCTTCATGTCCAAGGAAGATGAAGAGAAGACATCGTTCATCACACCATTTGGTACGTACTGTTTTATCCGCATGCCATTCGGATTAAAGAGTGTCGGGTCCACTTTTGCAAGGGCAGTCCAGATTGGTTTTTAGCCACAGCTGCACAGAAACATTGAAGCTTATATGGATGATATTGTGGTCAAGACCAAGGATAGAGCCACCCTTATTCAGGATTTTAGGAGACATTTGCTAATCTGCGCAAGATCAACTTGAAGCTCAACCCAGAGAAGTGTGTGTTTGGCGCTCCCTTCGGCAAGCTGCTCGGGTTCTTTGTGTCCCATCGAGGGATCGAAGCTAAACCCGGCAAGATTAAAGCTTTCGAGCAGATCCAGGCGCCAAGGACAGTCAAGGATGTGAGGCGTCTGACAGGGTGCATTGCCGCGCTAAGCAGATTCATCTCCAAGTCTGCCGAGCGCGCCCTGCCGTTCTTAAAAAATTTTAAGAAGGCAGGGCCCATGAAGTGGACCCCGGAAGCAGATGCGGATTTGCAAGTGTTGAAGACCTACTTGTCCTCTGTGCCTACCATGGTTGCTCCCAAACGACAAGAACCGTTGCTACTGTACTTAGCGGCAACCAAGCAAGTGGTTAGTGCAGCCTTGGTGGCGCAACAGGAAGTAGATGAGGCAGAGAGTAACCAAGGACCAGCAGAGTCAGAGAGAGATCAGGACAGCAATGAGCACGGCAGCGAGAGCAACCCCAAGGACACAACAAGGAACAAAGTGGTGCAGCGCCCAGTGTACTTCGTCAGCTTCTTATTATAGAGGGCTAGATCGAGGTACTCTAGCATGCAAAAGTTGATCTTTGCCCTCATCGTGGCCTCGAGGAAACTGCGCCACTACTTCCAAGCCCATGAGATTAAGGTTGTCACTCGTTTCCCGTTGCAGAGGATACTCCGAAACCCTGAGGCTACCGGCAGAATAGTGGAGTGGGCTTTGGAGTTTTCCAGTTTTGGTTTGAAGTTTGTGAGCACATCCACCATCCAGAGCAGGGCATTGGCAGAGTTTATTGCAGAATGGACGCCAACCCCTGATGAGGAAATACCAGAGACAGTTATCCCCGGCAAGGAATCCCCCCAAGAATGGATCATGTATTTTGATTGTGCCTTTTTCCTGCAAGGTGCAGGGGCTCGCGTGCTTCTTGTCGCCACCTCCGGGGAGCACTTAAAGTACGTCGTCCAGATGCACATTGCCCGGGAAGAGGCAACCAACAATACAACAGAGTATGAAGGACTCCTTGCTGGGCTCAGGATTGCTGCAGAATTGGGAATTAAGAAGCTGATCATTCGAGGAGATTCACAACTTGTGGTGAGACAAGTCAACAAGGATTATCAAAGCCCATTGATGGAGGCCTACGTCGAGGAAGTGAGAAGATTGGAGGAGCGCTTTGACGGATTGCAAACAAAGCACGTACCCTGTGCGGAAAATAGCATAGCTGATCATCTCTCAAAGTGTGCTGGCAGAAGCTTCCTGTGGAACCAGTAACTTTTGTTCTCCATCTTAGTCAGCCCTCCGTATCCCCAACGATAATGGCCCAGAAAAGGAGAAAGTTGGACTTCGGTAAGCCTCTCCCGGTGGAGCCGTCCTCTCCCGGCAGAGACCCTGCCGAAAACAACTCCTCGCCACCTGCCGGACCGCACCCTCCAGTTGGGCCTATGGACCCCGCGAACGAGGCATGTGCTCCCACAGTTGAGGAGGTGTCGCTAGTCCTCGTTGCTGAGCCCCAGGCTCCAACTTGGGCAAGGCACATAGTCCACTTTATCCAAACCGGAGAGCTTCCCGGCGACCAAGATGAAGCTGAAAGAGTAGCCCGGAGGGCCAATATGTAGTTTGCCGATGACACTCTATATAGAAGGAGGCCCAACGGTGTGAAATTGAAGCGCGTCTGCCAGGAAGAAGGAAAGGAACTGCTGGCTGAGATACACAGAGGCATGTGCGGCTCCCGCATTGGATCAAGGGCGTTAGTTGGGAAAGCATTCTGGCAATGATTCTGTTGGCCCACATCCTTCCAAGATGCGGTCGAGCTAGTCACCAAGTGTGAAGCCTGCTAGTTTCAATCCAAGAAAATCCACCTGCCTGCCCAAGCTCTTCAGACAATCCCTCTATCATGGCCATTTTCGGCCCCTTGCCCCGAGCAATCGGGGGCTTTGAATTCTTGTTCGTTGCTATCGACAAGTTTAAAAAGTGGCCGGAAGTGACTGTCGTGAGAATGGTGACAGCTCTGTCAGCTATCATGTTCTTGAAAGAATTGGTGTGCCATTTTGGAGTCCCAACAAGGATCATTACCGACAATGGCACCCAGTTCATGAGCCGCGCCTTCATGCAATATGTTCATGCCATCAGATGCAAGATCTCATTTTCCTCTGTTGCACATCCCAGAAGCAATGGACAAGCAGAGAGGGCGAACATAGAAGTGCTGCGAGGACTCAAGACGAGAACCTTTGATACGCTGCAGAAGCACGGCAGGCGGGGGATCGTTGAGCTGCCGGTAGTTCTCTGGTCCCTCAGAACGACACCAAATCGAGCTACCAGGCAGACTCCCTTCTCCCTGGTCTATGGGACAGAAGCAGTTATCCCCATGGAACTCATTTATGGGTCGTCTCGAGTGCTAGTCTACGATGAAGTAGCATAATATCAGCACCGGCGTGATGATGTTGTGCTACTCGAGAAGATCTGTCTCCGGGCTGCTACGCGTGCTGCACGCTACCAGCAAGCCCTGCGTCGCTATCATAGCCGTAGGGTTCATGCCCGGTGTTTTGAGGAAGGCGACCTTGTCCTTAGGCGCGTTCAGTTCGCCAAGGGTACAAACAAGTTGATGCCGAAGTGGGAAGGCCCTTACTGGGTAGTACGAGTCAGCAGACATGGCGCAGTCTATCTGGAGACCGAAGATGGCATTCAATTGCAAAACTCATGGAATATTGAGCATCTCCGCAAGTTCTACCCATAAGGTGCGGCAGTCGGGCCCTGCCCGGCAGCCACCCTTTTGTACAGGCCTTGCCTCAGCTGCATGTAACCCCTTGTACAAAGCCAGGGCGATGACCCTGTGCAAGAGAAAATAAACAAAGCGCTGGGGGCCCCTGACCAAGTTGCATGCATGCATGAGCATTCCAAGATCATTGCATAAGCATTTCATGAGCATTAGCATATGCATATAGATAGGATCGCATCTTGCATCATTCTCATCTACATGAAGCTGCAGGTTCCTATCGTGAACTTGGCTTCGACAAGCAGTTGAGAAGATTGCCTGACACTGCGATCCCCGACAAGCCAAACAGATAAGTTCTACCTATTGTCCATTAGTGTTCTTTAAGCTATAACTTGTGCATGAGAAAACCTCGCCACGCTTTTAAAACTTAGGTGCTCCCTTCCTTGACTCGAATGTTGCTTCGGTCAGGATGGTCGCAGTGGCCTTTGGTAAAAGGAAGTTGGCGGGGGGCTGGTCCCTTCGTTTTTGCCGGCAGGATAGCCTGCAGGGAAAAAACCCATTTATTTACACTAAAGAGGCATCCCACCTCTCCATGGACATATACATGCATGGGTTCCCGCAAGGTTCATCTTTTTCATTAATATGCTAGGTAATACAAGTACAAGCATTACAAAACACAAACATGGACTCGAGAGATTACATTATTTGAATTAAAATTTGGCAATTGCCTACAGTTTAAGATTGAAAAAAGATAAGTGCCCCGTAATGCCCTTTCTTGTCCCTCTCCTCCAAGGCATGGCCGTCGAAGGCGAGGAGGGCAAAAGGAGTGCCTGGGTAGAAGCCCAACCCACCCCCCTCGGGCTCCAGGAGAGGTAGCCTGGCAGGAGCGGGAGAGCACCGGGGAACGCGTCGATGCAAAGCACGGCGGAGGCGACCCGTCGACCACCGCCACCAGGGCCAGCAGGGCTCGGCAGGGCTAACGGAGCTGCAGCGCGAGTTGAAGCCTGCCAGGGTCCAGCTATGGGACTGCTGGAGGAGCCCGGGAGCACCATCTGCACCTCTGCATCCAACTCCCCGGGAAATTGCATTGCTGGGAAGGAGATGCGGATGCAGATGATGGTGCTGCCACCTGATGAGGATGGTGCGGGCGGCGATCAGCCAGAGTCAGAGTCATCATCCTCCCGCCCGCTGTCGTCCTCATCGCCGTCACTGTCCTCCTCGTCGCTTTCGCTCGAGGAGGAGCTTTCGTCTTCGGTTGATCTCTCCATGCAACAACCTAAGCGACCTCCCGAGCGCCTGAAGATCTTGACGGAGAGCAGACCGCTCTCAATTAATTTGAACTAAAGAACGTGCCCCTCCGAGAAGCCGTGGGCGCGAGCAAAAGTCTTCCAACTGAGGCAGAGATACATCACATGAGGTGCCGGGAAGTCGACATCACCCCACATGCCACCATTCCCACAGCCCCACATGTGCAACCTTAGAGCGTGTGGATGTTCGAGCTCCATCTCGCATGCAACGGGAGTTGGGAGGTGAAGGTGACCGCACAGAGGTTTGTACAGTCTGATGATGAACTCTCGAGGTTGGTCCCCGACATGGTCCTCCATTGGGGGAGGGGGCGCCGGTGGGGGCGTGGCCAAGGCGACATCCCGCCCTCCTCTTCCTCGAGCGCCATGGCGACCTCGGCCTCATCCCCTCCCTCCTCCTCTCACGGCGGGCTCCGCCACCGCAGGATCCAGAGGAGGAGGGATGCGCTGTCGAGTAGAAGCCCTCATCGCCACCGTTGGGACACCGCCGCGCCCTCGCCCTCTCACCATAACTAGAAGGGGAGGATTGCAGAGAAGAAGAAGAAGTGTGTGCAGAGAGGCCCCTACCCCTGCCCTTTTTATAGAAGAGAGGCAGGGGGCTGGCTTCTCACACAGGAAGTGGATGCCCTGCTCCTCCAATACAGCCTCTCTGCACCTTCCTTGACTCTAAGAATCAAGGCCGACCATATGCTCCAACCATCGATGCCCGAGTTTCGGCCATGGCACTCCTCCGCGCGCCCTCCGCATCCACCACCTACCACACCCAATGCATGCAGAACACGTGGCACGTGCGTGCGGAACAGGAGGCATGTGGAATGGCGGTTTCCGCCCCGTGATTGTGGGACGTGGGCAATCCGCGGGCCACGACGGAAGTTTTTTACGCAGCATCACACACAACGCGCGGGGAAATCAGGAACTGACCCAAGCTCTAGATTAATGAAGAAGCAAAGAAGACATCAAGACACCAGCCTCTTCAGCACCCCCGCCTGTGCAGCTCGTTCGGGGCAGGCCCGGGGGCTTCTGTCAATGCAACAAACCCTGGGTCTATTGCCCAGACTGTGCACAGGCACGGGAACAAGATTGCAGCACCATCCCATGCCAAGGTACAAGAGACCAAAATCATCGAGGGACCAACATGCGGATTAAGAAGACCAAGATCAAGCCAGAAGAGCGAGATGCCACCAGGAGGAAACCTCCCTTGCCGGGCAGGCGAGCTCGACAAGGGCAGGGTCACCCACGGAAGAAGGCACCCAAGACGTCCCGGCAGGGCCTGTCGGGGCTCACGGAGGCAACACCACCTCATCCAACCACTTCGCCACGACCCACATCGTCTATCAGTGCGGTGTCAAGTCGCAAAGCGACTGAGTGGCAGCCATTTGCCACATGGTGGCCTCTTTCTACAAGAAATACCTACAGATGACACCCGTCCCACGACGTGTTAAGCGAGCAGGCGTGGAGCTGGCGAGACAGGCCGGCAAGGCTTGCCGGGCAACCATTGACGTGACGTTAAGCGGTGCATTTAATGCACCCTGTTGATATGTCTCCAATGTATCTATAATTTTTGATTGTTCCATGCTATATTATATTCTGTTTTGGACATTATCAGGCTTTATTATACACTTTTATATTATTTTTGGGACTAACCTATTAACCGGAGGCCCAGCCCAGAATTGCTGTTTTTTGCCTATTTCAGAGTTTCGCAGAAAAAGAATATCAAACGGAGTCCAAACGGAATGAAACCTTCAGGAACGTGATTTTCGGAACGAACATGATCCAGAGGACTTGGAACCTACGTCAAGACATCAACCAGGAGAGCACGAGGTAGGGGGGCGTGCCTACCCCCCTGGGCACGCCCTCCACCCTCGTGGGCCCCTCATTGCTCCACCGACGTACTTCTTCCTCCTACATATACCTACGTACCCCCAAACTACCAGACACGGAGCCAAAAACCTAATTCCACCACCGCAACCTTCTGTACCCGTGAGATCCCATCTTGGGGCCTTTTCCGGAGCTCAGCCGGAGGGGGCATCGATCACGGAGGGCCTCTACATCATCTCCAAGGCCTCTCCGATGAAGTGTGAGTAGTTTACCTCAGACCTTCGGGTCCATAGTTATTAGCTAGATGGCTTCTTCTCTCTTTTTGGATCTCAATACAATGTTCTCCCCCTCTCTTGTGGAGATATATTCGATGTAATCTTCTTTTGCGGTGTGTTTGTTGAGACCGATGAATTGTGGGTTTATGATCAAGATATCTATGAACAATATTTGAATCTCCTCTGAATTCTTTTATGTATGATTGGTTATCTTTGCAAGTCTCTTCTAATTATCAGTTTGATTTGGCCTACTAGATTGATCTTTCTTGCAATGGGAGAAGTGCTTAGCTTTGGGTTCAATCTTGCGATGTCCTTTCCCAGTGACAGTAGGGGCAGCAAGGCACGTATTGTATTGTTGCCATCGAGGATAAAAAGATGGGGTTTATATCATATTGCATGAGTTTATCCCTCTACATCATGTCATCTTACTTAAAGCATTACTCTGTTCTTCATGAACTTAATACTCTAGATGCATGCTGGATAGCGGTCGATGTGTGGAGTAATAGTAGTAGATGCAGGCAAGAGTCGGTCTACTTGTCTCGGATGTGATGCCTATATACATGATCATACCTAGATATTCTCAGAACTATGCTCAATTCTATCAATTGCTCAACAGTAATTTGTTCACCCACCGTAATACTTATGCTCTCGAGAGAAGCCACTAGTGAAACCTATGGCCCCCGGGTCTATTTTCCATCATATTAATCTTCCAACACTTAGCTATTTCTTGCGCTGTTTATTTCCTTTTATTTTTACTTTGCATCTTTATCATAAAAATACCAAAAATATTATCTTATCATATCTATCAGATCTCACTCTCGTAAGTGACCGTGAAGGGATTGACAACCCCTTTATTGCATTGGTTGTGAGGATTTATTTGTTTGTGTAGGTGCGAGGGACTTGAGCGTGGCCTCCTACTGGATTGATACCTTGGTTCTCAAAAACTGAGGGAAATACTTACGCTGCTTTACTGCATCACCCTTTCCTCTTCAAGGGAAAACCAACGCAGTGCTCAAGAGGTAGCAAGAAGGATTTCTGGCGCCGTTGCCAGGGAGTCTACGCAAAAGTCAACATACCAAGTACCCATCACAAACCCTTATCTCCCGCATTACATTATTTGCCATTTGCCTCTCGTTTTCCTCTCCCCCACTTCACCCTTGCCGTTTTATTCGCCCTCTCTTTTTCGTTTGCCTCTTTTCCGCTTGTTTCGTCGTTATGGCTAGCTCGGCCTTCATCCCGTCGTCTCCTGACTTTGAAGTCCTCCACTTCAAACAAAGACAAGGGGAAAATTTAAAAGATGCTTGGTTTAGGATGCTTGAATCTTATCGTAGTTGCAATATAGAGGGAGATTTTAAAATCTTGCTTCACAATTTTTATGTTGGGCTAACCTTGCCCCATAGACAACTCCTCGATTTTTCCGCCAAAGGTAGTTTTATTGATATTGATCCTGGCTTCGCTTATGAAATTATAGAGGGGATAGTGGGAGAACTCCCCCTACAAAAAGGATCATCCCTTACCCAAGGAGAGACTCAAATTCTAGAGAAATTATGTGAATTACAAAAAATTGTTGAACCTCTTAAGAATATTGGTGGGAATATCAACCGCATGAATAATCTGATTACACTTTGCAATAAGCGGCTGAATGCTTTAGATCAAAGGATCACCGAGCATAATTTCATTAAGAATTTGCCTACCAAAGATGGCAATACCTAGATCTATCTTTGCCTTTATGCCTAGCTAGGGGCGTTAAACGATAGAGCTTATTGGGAGGCAACCCAATTTTATTTTAGTTTTTTGCTTTTTGCTTCTGCTTAGGAATAAATATTTGATCTAGCCTCTGGTTAGATGTGTTTTTATGTTTTAATTAGTGTTTGTGCCAAGTTTAACCTATAGGATCTTCTTGGATGATAGTTATTTGATCTTGCTGAAAATTCCAGAAACTTTCTGTTCACGAAAACAATTGTTAAAAATAACCAGAACATGATAAAATATTGATTCAAATTTCTGCTGATCAATAAACAAATTATCTAGGTTTTCCTATTTTGGCTGAATTTTTCGAGTTCCATAAGTTTGCGTTAGTTACAGATCACTACAGACTGTTCTGTTTTTGACAGATTCTGTTTTTCGTGTGTTGTTTGCTTATTTTGATGAATCTATGGCTAGTAAAATAGTTTATAAACCATAGAGAAGTTGGAATACAGTAGGTTTAACACCAATATAAATAAATAATGAGTTTATTACAGTACCTTGAAGTGGTGTTTTGTTTTCTTTCGCTAACGGAGCTCACGAGATTTTCTGCTAAGTTTTGTGTTGTGAAGTTTTCAAGTTTTGGGTAAAAGATTTGATGGATTAAGGAACAAGGAGTGGAAAGAGCCTAAGCTTGGGGATGCCTATGGCACCCCAAGATAATCTAAGGACACCAAAAATCCAAAGCTTGGGGATGCCCCGGAAGGCATCCCCTCTTTCGTCTACTTCCATCGGTAACTTTACTTGAAGCTATATTTTTATTCACCCCATGATATGTGTTTTGCTTGGAGCGTCTTGTATTATTTGAGTCTTTATTTGTTAGTTTGCCACAATCATACTTGCTGTACACACCTTTTGAGAGAGACACACATGAATCGGAAATTGTTAGAATACTCTATGTGCTTCACTTATATCTTTTGAGCTATATAGTTTTTGCTCTAGTGCTTCACTTATATCTTTTAGAGCACGGCGGTGGATTTGTTTTATAGAAACTATTGATCTCTCATGCTTCACTTATATTATTTTGGGAGTCTTGAAGTAGCATGGCAATTTTCTTTAATTATAATATCATGAGAAATTTGATGCTTGATAATTGTTTTGAGATATAAAGGTGGTAATATCCTAGTTCTGCTAGTTGAGTAATTGTGGAATTGAAAAATACTTGTGTTGGAGTTTTTGATTCCCGTAGCATGCATGTATGGTGAACCGTTATGTAACGAAGTCGGAGCATGAGGTATTTATTGATTGTCATCCTTTGTGTGGCGGTCGGGATCACGCGATGGTTAACTCCTACCAACCCTTCCCCTAGGAGCATGCGTAGTAGTACTTTGCTTCGAGGGCTAATAAATTTTTGCAATAAGTATATGAGTTCTTTATGACTAATGTGAGTCCATGGATTATACGCACACTTACCTTTCCGCAATTTTCTAGCCTCTTCGGCACCGTGCATTGCCCTTTCTCACCTTGAGAGTTGGTGCAAACTTCGCCGGTGCATCCAAATCCCGTGATATGATATGCTCTATCACACATAAACCTCCTTACATCCTCCTCAAAATAGCCACCATACCTACCTATTATGGCATTTCCATAGCCATTCCGAGATATATTGCCATGCAACTTTCCATCATTTCATTTATCATGACATGCTCCATCATTGTCATATTGCCTTGCATGATCATGTAGTTGACATTGTATTTGTGGCAAAGCCACCATTCATAATTCTTTCATACATGTCGCTCTTGATTCATTGCATATCCCGGTACACTGCCGGAGGCATTCACATAGAGTCATATTTTGTTCTAAGTATTGAGTTGTAATTCCTGAGTTGTAAGTAAATAAAAGTGTGATGATCATCATTATTAGAGCATTGTCCCAAGTGAGGAAAGGATGATGGAGACTATGATTCCCCCACAAGTTGGGATGAGACTCCGGACTAAATTAAAAAAAGAGGCCATAAAAAAAGAGAAGAGGCCCAAATAAAAAAAATGTGAGAGAAAAAGAGAGAAGGGACAATGTTACTATCTTTTTACCACACTTGTGCTTCAAAGTAGCACCGTGATCTTCATGATAGAGAGTCTCTCATTTTGTCACTTTCATATACTAGTGGGAAATTTCATTATAGAACTTGGCTTGTATATTCCAATGATGGGCTTCCTCAAAATGCCCGAGGTCTTCATGAGCAAGCAAGTTGGATGCACACCCACTTAGTTTCTTTTGTTTGAGCTTTCATACACTTATAGCTCTAGTGCATCCGTTGCATGGCAATCCCTACTCCTTGCATTGACATCAATTGATGGGCATCTCCATAGCCCATTGATTAGCCTTGTTGATGTGAGACTTTCTCCTTTTTTGTCTTCCCACATAACCCCTACCATTATACAATATTCCACCATAGTGCTATATCCATGGCTTGCGCTCATGTATTGCGTAAGAGTTGAAAAGGCTGAAGCGCATTAAAAAGTATGAACCAATTGCTTGGCTAAAACCAGGGTTGTACATGATATGAATATTTTGTGTGGGGAAGATGGAGCATAGCCAGACTATATGATTTTGTAGGGATAACTTGCTTTGGCTATGTTATTTTGATAAGACATAATTGCTTGGTTAGCATGCTTGAAGTATTATTGTTTTTATGTCAACATTAAACTTTTATCTTGAATTATATTAAATCTGAACATTCGTGCCACAATAAGAAGAATTACAATGAAATTATGCTAAGTAGCATTCCACATCAAAATTTCTGTTTTTATCATTTACCTACTCGAGGACGAGCAGGAATTAAGCTTGGGGATGCTTGATACGTCTCCAACGTATCTATAATTTTTGATTGTTCCATGCTATATTATATTCTGTTTTGGACATTATCGGGCTTTATTATACACTTTTATATTATTTTTGGGACTAACCTATTAACCGGAGGCCCAGCCCAGAATTGCTGTTTTTTGCCTATTTCAGAGTTTCACAGAAAAAGAATATCAAACGGAGTCCAAACGGAATGAAACCTTCGGGAACGTGATTTTCGGAACGAACATGATCCAGAGGACTTGGAACCTATGTCAAGACATCAACCAGGAGGGCACGAGGTAGGGGGGCGTGCCTACCCCCCCTGGGCGCACCCTCCACCCTCGTGGGCCCTTCGTTGCTCCACCGATGTACTTATTCCTCCTACATATACCTACGTACCCCCAAACTACCAGACACGGAGCCAAAAACCTAATTCCACCGCCGCAACCTTCTGTACCCGTGAGATCCCATCTTGGGGCCTTTTTCGGAGCTCAGCCAGAGGGGGCATCGATCACGGAGGGCCTCTACATCATCTCCAAGGCCTCTCCGATGAAGTGTGAGTAGTTTACCTCAGACCTTCAGGTCCATAGTTATTAGCTAGATGGCTTCTTCTCTCTTTTTGGATCTCAATACAATGTTCTCCCCCTCTCTTGTGGAGATCTATTCGATGTAATCTTTTTTGCGGTGTGTTTGTTGAGACCGATGAATTGTGGGTTTATGATCAAGATTATCTATGAACAATATTTGAATCTCCTCTGAATTCTTTTATGTATGATTGGTTATCTTTGCAAGTCTCTTCTAATTATCAGTTTGGTTTGGCCTACTAGATTGATCTTTCTTGCAATGGGAGAAGTGCTTAGCTTTGGGTTCAATCTTGCGATGTCCTTTCCCAGTGACAGTAGGGGCAGCAAGGCACGTATTGTATTGTTGCCATCGAGGATAAAAAGATGGGGTTTATATCATATTGCATGAGTTTATCCCTCTACATCATGTCATCTTACTTAAAGCATTACTCTGTTCTTCATGAACTTAATACTCTAGATGCATGCTGGATAGCGGTCGATGTGTGGAGTAATAGTAGTAGATGCAGGCAGGAGTCGGTCTACTTGTCTCGGACGTGATGCCTATATACATGATCATACCTAGATATTCTCATAACTATGCTCAATTCTATCAATTGCTCAACAGTAATTTGTTCACCCACCGTAATACTTATGCTCTCGAGAGAAGCCACTAGTGAAACCTATGGCCCCCGGGTCTATTTTCCATCATATTAATCTTCCAACACTTAGCTATTTCTTGTGCTATTTATTTCCTTTTATTTTTACTTTGCATCTTTATCGTAAAAATACCAAAAATATTATCTTATCATATCTATCAGATCTCACTCTCGTAAGTGACCGTGAAGGGATTGACAACCCCTTTATTGCGTTGGTTGCGAGGATTTATTTGTTTGTGTAGGTGCGAGGGACTTGAGCGTGGCCTCCTACTGGATTGATACCTTGGTTCTCAAAAACTGAGGGAAATACTTACGCTGCTTTACTGCATCACCCTTTCCTCTTCAAGGGAAAACCAACGCAGTGCTCAAGAGGTAGCACCTGTCAGCTTGCAGAGTTAGGTATGATAGCACTATTTGCTATCTTATCAGTGCATAATGACTACTTTGCCATTGTGGTAACCCCTTGATCTATAAAAGGAGGCCCATTGTAGCCGTAGCAAGGGTTGGAAAGTTAGACAACGCATACACCCATACGCGCGTAGCCACTGTAACCCCGAGGCAACCCATGCCGGGCAGTGTACTACACTCCACCACCCTTATTCCACCATCAATCCACCAAAGCAGGAGTAGAGTTTTACACCTCACGGTGGCTTGAACGTGGGTAAAATTGCCTGTGTGATCTCTGTCGTGCTGCCCCACACTCGTCTGCTCTTTGTGCATGCGACGTCCCCCCTGCCGAACCAGCAAGGGGCCCTCCGGTCCCATAGGTGGCCGCGGTTTCCTGCGACACATAAATTTAGAATCAACCCAATGCTTTGGAAGAGGTTTAGCTCTGCAGTCCTCTTGTAAGGACTCAACGTCGTCTATCATTGTATTTACATTAACAGCTACTCCCTCCGTCCATTATATAAGAACGTTTTGTACGGTACACCGGTGTTCAAAACACTCTTATATTATGTGAAGGGGGATTGGTTTATTATGTATCATTCCGCATCTTATCACCCTAGCCCACCATTTACTAAAAAATATTAGATCTATATTTAATCTTACCAAAAATTTGAATACACAGACAATGCCAGTGCAGAAGTGTAGCCCATTGCTCTTGTCAGTACATTTTGTCCTATAACACTTGTACTTCCAGGGATTGGTAGTTGATTATGTAGCATCAATGTGCATCTTATCTTCATTATCCTCTATCCCTTCCAGTATTATCATATATATATAGTTACTCTCTACAAAATGTAGTGTACAGGCAATGCTTATGAAGAAGATTTTGTGCTGAATTCTTGAGTTATCCTTCCCTTGACATGGAGAAGGGCATTATAAAGCCGGTGTTAACTGTTAATGTAAGTCAGTCCTTCTAAAGCCTTTATCCTCAACAGTTGTTTCATTTGCTCATAGTCCCTATCGTTAACTGTTGTTTAGTTTGCTGTTTCTATCAAAATGCATGTTCGCAACAATTGTAAGTTCCAAGTTTTACTTGTAAAACCAAATTCCTTATTCATACCATGCACATTACTCAATACTCCCTATATGTATGCTTGTTTTTGTGGATCTATAATCCAATGTGTGGTGAAGCAGCCCACGTTGGCACCTTGTCATCTCCTGTTTTATCTTACTAATGTGGCTGATGATATGAACAACATGCCATGCACATTAACCAAAAAAGATATAATGATTGTCTTTGCCCTTCATCTATGCTTATTATGTTGACATGGTAATCCAGTACTGTGGTGAAGCTCCCCGCATTATGAACAATGCAAAATTATTCTATTGATATTTTGAACTTACTCTTTATTTTCTAATTTGAAGTTGGATGGAATTGACAGCACAATTATCATATTTGTTTATACACATGCGAAACATGTCATCTCTCTGCTTGTTTCAGGGTGATATGCCTGATGGCATGCACAAGTCTGCTGAAGGCTGTGAGACAAACCCAACATATATTGTAGCAAAGAAGGCAAAACATCTTGAAGATAGCGAGACAACCCCAAAGTCTTGTCTTGATGCAGTGTTCAAGTTACTTGAGACTAGCAGTCAGACAAGCTCACATAATGCGCTGTGTGAATCAATTCGACTACTTCAGTCCCAAGTTCTAGTAGAAAGGCATTCTACAACTCAACTTTGACTTGAAGTCCTATCTCTAAGAAAGATTACAGAGAACATCAATGAGAACCTCATTGCTAAACAGCTACACCTGGAAGCTATGACCGACATGCTAGGCCGATCTCACATCCTTGCTCAGCAGCTTGCGCAACAGTTCCCGCGCCAGGTTAACCTTTCTTGAACTATATTGGAAGTGGTCTTGGTTCAGTATTATTTTGTTATGCTACAATGGCGCCCAGTTTTTGTATTCTGCTTCTTCGTTGCGCTTTATGATCACTGGTGGCGAACTTCAATGCCTAGTGGATGTAATATACCATAAATCATTTTTTGTATACTGTAGGTTTATTCTAAGTTGCTATGCCATAATTTTTTTATTGTATAGAGTAGGTTTGTTCTTAATTCCTACTAGTTACTGCCATCATTCGCTATCTAAAAAAATGGAGAAAATCTGATGTAGTCGACCGGGCCAAAACATTCGCCTCTAACGGGCCTGATTTTTAGCGGGCCACAATTGGGCCGGCCTGCAACTTTCTTGGGCCTGAAAGCCATTGGGGCTTCACACTTTGCGCCAGGCCCACAACTTACACGTGCCTATATTCGGCCCAAAGTTTAGTTGGGTCGTTAGTGGACCCAGCGCTTAGTTGGGCCAATGTAGCTTTTGGCCATTAACAGGCTGAATATTCTGCTGGCCTGTTATGGCCCAGAAGAAACCATGGGCCTTTAGTAGGCACAAATGCATCTTGGGCCTCAATTTTCACTACTCGTCGGTGGGCCTTTAGCAGGCTGAAATGTAGATCGGGCCTTTTTGGCCCAGTTATATGACGGGCCATTACCAGGCCGAAACATATCTCGGGCCCTAGTTGGCCCACTGATATCATGGGCCTTTAAGGGGCCAAAAGCTTAGTAGAGGCATCAACGGGCCAAATTATACGACAGGCCTTTAATAGACCCAAAGTCACGTTGGGCTGAACTGTTGCCACCTTTTTCATGGGCCGTTAGAGGGTCAGATGTCGCGTGAGACTATATATGGCCCATGGGCAGTACGGGCCATTCCCAGGCCGAAAGACACACCGGTCTGTAATGGGCCCATGTCTACATCAGGCCTCTAACAGGCCGAAATGTCACTGGGCCGTAATTGGGCCCAAATATTCGGCAAACAATTAACGGGCCAGATCTGGCTTTGGGCCGTAAATTGGCCATGTTTAAACAGGCCGTTATTGGGCTGGCCCACTAGTACCTGAGTAAATACTATGGGCCTTTGACTGGGCCGGCCTTTTTAACCTATATGGGCCTCTGTTGGGCCCTGCCACGTGTTGACATATCATAGGCATTTCTCCTCCATTGGACGAACGACATCTGGCCCACCGAGGAGCCGACACGTGTTTCCTCCAGCCAATGATGATTTTACATGTGGAAAATCCCCATTGGTCCGGGCTATTAACGGGTTTTCGGATCCAAACCAAAACCCAATAGCTTAACGGTGACCCGTTACGGTGGATGCCATGTGTCAGTTACCGTTGATGAAAGCACTTCCATGACGCACCATTTATCGTCATGGAAGTGGACACTTTCGTGATGATAATTTTGGTATTGTCAAGGAACACTTCTATCACAGCACAGGTATGACTATCTTGATTCTGTCATAAAATCATCATGGATGTACATGCATGACAAAAAACGTGACCTACGATGACAAACACGTACCATCACGGAAGTTTATTTTTTTGTAGTGCATGTTGATGCCATTCCATGATATCATGTCAAGTTTCATGAATTTCAGACGAGTTTTCGATTTACTATAATTTTCAAACCATGTATCTCAGTGTTAGCGGCGAGCGATAGTGTCAAGGTGTTTGACATTCATTCTCATTTCTTGCATGTGACCTAAGATGCAATCAAGGACACACATTTGATTTTTCAACCCATTTTTATGCACTGGAGCATGTGCATGTAGTTCAAATTTTAATTATGCACATAAATGCCTAGAAAACTCAGTTAACGTATAAAAATGTCCAAACGAACCCTGAAAAATTCCAAAATTTAACACGACACTCCTGTTGTTCTATGTTGACACAAGAAAAAACGTTGAAATCAAGAAGAGGTGACGAATATTGTTTTGTCCACAAAGGTGACACGTTTCCCTACCGAACTCATGAGGCTTCTTGTGAGAAGCTCTGGTTTGTGAGAAGCTTATAACATAACCTACCCCAAATCGGATGATATTTTTTACCCCAGCATGTTGATGCCATTCCATGATAGCATGCCAAGGTTCATGAATTTTAGATGAGTTTTGGATTTACTAGAATTACAAAAGCAAGTACATCAACGCTTGCCGGAGAGCCACGGTGCCGTGGTGTTTGAAATTCATCCCCATTTCTTGCATGGGACATAAGCATCAACCCATGGACACCTATATGTTTTTACAACCCATTTTGGTGCACCGGAGCATGTGCATGTAGTTTAATTTTGAATTGTGCACCTAAAATGCCTAGAAAACCAAGTTAATGTATAAAAATGTCCAAACAAACCCTGAATAATTCAATTTTTTTGACGACACACCTATAGTTGCATGTTCACTGCACACAAAAGTTCTAGCAATTCAAACACCTCCTTTGCCGCTGTGACCCCATTATGTAATTCAAATCAAGATGAAAAATCAAGTAGATCGCACACAGTTTATTGTCGCCAACCGTGTGAGATGCAGCACAAAATATCTTGGAGCACCGTCGGATTATAGTATGCATATGTCTTATGCGAGAAGGTGTGTCGGCTACAGTCCATAGCCGGCGTGTCAAGCACACTAGCTCACTCCCCAAATATCATTTCACTGTTCAATCATCGCTGGTGAAAGATGGGGCCGTGGACCCACGTCGTGAGGGCAACTTCGGTGGCCCACTCCGATGAGAGAGCGGCTGATACGTCTCCAACATATCTATAATTTTTTATTGTTCCATGCTATTATATTATCTGTTTTGGATGTTTTATATGCATTAACATGCTATTTTATATTATTTTTGGGACTAACTTATTAACCTAGAGCCCAGTGCCACTTTCTGTTTTTTCCTTTTTTTTAGTTTTACACAAAAGGAATATCAAATGGAGTCCAAACGGAATAAAACTTTCACGATGATTTTTCTTGGACCAGAAGATATACATGGAGCTTGGAGAGGGGGCGAGAAGAGTCCCGAGGGCACCACAAGCCCTCAGGATGCGCCCTAGGGGGGCGCCCCTGGCTTGTGGGCTCCACGGGTCTCCTCCAACCCTAATTTTTGCTCTATAAATTCCCAAATATTCCCAAACCACCAGAATCATCCACCAAAATTCATTTCCGCCACCGCAAGCCTCTGTCTCTGCAAGATCCCATCTTGGGGCCTTTTCCGGCATCCTGCCGGAGGGGGATTAGATCACGGAGGGCATCTACATCAACTCTATTGCCCTTCCGATGAAGCGTGAGTAGTTTACCACAGACCTACGGGCCATAGCTAGTAGCTAGATAGCTTCTTCTCTCTCTTCGATCTTCAATACAATATTCTCCTCGATGTTCTTGGAGTTCTATCCGATGTAATATTCTTTTGTGGTGTGTTCGTCGAGATCCGATGAATTGTGGATTTATGATCAGATTACCTATGGATATTATTTGAGTCTTTCCTGAATTCTTATATGCATGATTTGATATCTTTGTATTTTTCTTCGAATTATCGGTTTGGTTTGGCCAACTAAATTGGTATTTCTTGCAATGGGAGAGGTGCTTAGTTTTGGGTTCAATCTTGCGGTGTCCTCACCCAATGACAAAGTAGGGGTAGCGAGGCATGTATTGTATTGTTGCCATCAACGGTAAAAAGATGGGGTTTTCATCATATTGCTTGAGTTTATCCCTCTACATCATGTCATCTTACTTAAGACGTTACTCCACTCTTACGAACTTAATACTCTAGATGCATGCTGGATAGCGGTCGATGTGTGGAGTAATACTATTAGATGCAGGCAAGAGTCGGTCTACTTGACACAGATGTGAACCCTATATTCATAATAATTGCCTTGGATATCGTCATAACTTTGCGCTTTTCTATCAATTGCTCGACAGTAATTTGTACACCCACCATATTATTTTCCTTCAAGAGAGAAGCCTCTAGTGAAACCTATGGCCCCCGGGTCTATTTTCCATCATATATTTTCAGATCCATAAACCAAAAAAAGAAAAAAAACCTTGCTGCAACTTATTTACTTTTATTTTGTTTTACGTTTAAGTAATCTTTTATATCTATCTCTATCAGATCTCATCCTTGCAAGTGACCGTGAAGGGATTGACAACCCCTTTATCGTGTTGGGTGCAAGTGTTTGATTGTTTATGCAGGTGCATAGATTGGAGACTTGCGTGTACCTCCTACTGGATTTGTACCTTGGTTCTCAAAACTGAGGGAAATACTTAACTTTACTTCGCTACATCACCCTTTCCTCTTCAAGGGAAAAACCAACGCAAGCTTAAAAAGTAGAAGGAAGAATTTCTGGTGCAGTTCCTGATGGCCCACAAGTATAGGGGATCTATCGTAGTCCTTTCGATAAGTAAGAGTGTCGAACCCAACAAGGAGCAGAAGGAAATGACAAGTGGTTTTTATCAAGGTATTCTCTACAAGCACTGAAATTATCGATAACAGATAGCTTTGTGATAAGATAAATCGTAACGGGTAACAAGTAAATAAAGTAACTAAGGTGTAGAAAGGTGGCCCAAACTTTTTTGTAGCAAAGGACAAGCCTGGAAGAACTCTTATATAAAGCAAAGCACTCCCGAGGACACATGGGAATTATTGTGAAGTTAGTTTTCATCATGCTCATATGATTCGCGTTCGTTACTTTGATAATTTGATATGTGGGTGGACTGGTGCTTGGGGTGCTACCCTTCCTTGTACAAGCCTCCCACTTATGATTAACCCCTCTCGCAAGCATCCGCAACTACGAAACAAGTATTAAGGTAAACCTAACCATAGCATGAAACATATGGATCCAAATCAGCCCCTTACGAAGCAACGCATAAACTAGGGTTTAAGCTTCTATCACTCTAGCAACCCATCATCTACTTATTACTTCCAAATGACTTCCCCTAGGCCCAAATAAGGGTGAAGTGTCATGTAGTCGACGTTCACATAACACCACTAGAGGAGAGACAACATACATCTCATCAAAATATCAAACGAATACCAAATTCACATGATTACTTATAACAAGACTTCCGCCATGTCCTTAGGAAGAAATGTAACTAATCACAAAGCATATTCAAAATCATAATCAAAGGAGTATTAATTATCATTAAGGATCTGAACATATGATCTTTCGCCGAATAAACCAACTAGCATCAACTACAAGGAGTAATCAACACTACTAGCAACCCACAGGTACCAATCTGAGGTTTTGGGACCAAGATCGAATACAAGAGATGAACTAGGGTTTGAGAGGAGATGGTGCTGGTGAATATGTTGAAGGAGATTGACCCTCCCTCGATGAGAGGATCGATGGTGATGACGATGGCGATGATTTCCCCCTCCCGGAGGGATGTTTCCCAGGCAGAACAGCTCCGCCGGAGCCCTAGATTGGTTCTGCCCAGGTTCCGCCTCGAGATGGCGGCGCTTCGTCCTGAAAGCTTCCTTATGATTTTTTCCAGGGTAAAAGACACCATCTAGTAGAAGATGGGCACCGGAGGCCTGCCAGGGGGCCCACAAGGTCGGGGGGCGCGCCCTCCACCATTGTGGCTGGCTGCTGGCCCCACTTTGGTTCTTTCTTCGCCCAATATTTTTTATATATTCCAAAAATAATCTCCGTGATGTTTCAGGACTTTTGGAGTGGTGCAAAATAGGTCTCTAATATTTGCTCCTTTTCCAGTCCAGAATTTCAGCTGCCAGCATTCTCCCTCTTCATGTAAACCTTGTAAAATAGGGGAGAATAGCCATAAGTATTGTGATATATTGTGTAATAACAGCCCACAATGCAATAAATATCAACATAAAAGCATGATGCAAAATGGATGTACCAACTCCCCCAACCTTAGACCTTGCTTGTCCTCAAGTGAAAGCCGATATCAATAAATATGTCTACATGTTTAGAGACAGAGGTGTCGATAAAATAAAATACGGACATGAGGGCATCATGATCATCCTTAAGAAAGCAGCATATATTGTCATATAATTTCTTATGATAAAGTAATAATTAATTCACAAGGCAAAGTATGAATCAGAAACTTTATTGAAAACTAACAACCTATGATCTCAGTCATTGACACAATTGCAATTTATCATAACATCGAAAAGAGTCAATATAAGAGCTTTTCAGCAAGTCCACATACTCGACTATCATATGATCTTTCACAATTGCTAACACTCACGCGATACTTATGGGTACAAAGTTTCAATCGGACACAGAGAAAGATAGGGGCTTATAGTTTCGCCTCCCAACTTCTTACCTCAAGGGTAATGTCAACATTAATACTTTATGAAAACCTACATCCGAGTGGATATATATATCCAGATCTCTCCAACACATAGACCTTTCCAAAGGAAAAAGTGTAAAAAGGAAAGGTCAAGATCACCATGACTATTGTATAAGGGTGGAAGATAAAAATAAAAGATAGGCCCTTCGCAGAGGGAAGCAGAGGTTGTCATGCACTTTTATGGTTGGATGCACCAAACCTTAATGCAAAAGAATGTCACTTTATATTGCCACTTGAGATAAAGACCTTTATTATGCAGTCTGTCACTTCTATTTCTTCCATATCACAAGTTCGTATAAAGCTTATTTTCTTCACACTAATAGATCATACATATTTAAAGAGCAATTTTTATTGCTTGCACCGATGACAACTTACTTGAAGGATCTTACTCAATCCATAGGTAGGTATGGTGGACTCTCATGGCAAAACTGGGTTTAGGGATGTTCGGAAGCACAAGTAGTATCTCTACTTGGTGCAAAGAATTTGGCTAGCATGAGAGGGAAAGGTTAGCTTAACATGTTGGACGAGCCAAGACAATATAACTTCTATTCGGATATAAACAAACATAACTTATTATGTTGTCTTCCTTGTCCAACATCAACTTTTTAGCAGGTAATATTTTAATGAGTGCTCACATTTACAAAAGATGTCCAAGATAGTATATTTATATGTGAGGCCTCTCTTTCTTTATTACTTCCTATTAATTGCAACAATGACCAAAAACTGAGTTTGTCAACTCTCAACAACTTTCATTCGTCATACTCTTTATATGTGAAATCATTACTATCCATAAAATCAATATATGATCTTCTTATTTCTCTTTATTCTTTCTTTTATTTAACTCCCTCAGGATCATAGCAAGAAAGCAAAGCCCTATAGTCAAAACTACTCTTTATTATATATCTCACGGACTCGGTTACATAGAGGGAAGATAGGGCAAAACTCAAAACTAGATCATACTAAAAACCTTATTCTACTAGATCAAGATATAACCAAAAGGATCGAACTAAGAAAAATGATAAAGATAAAGATGTGATGGTGATACGATACCGGGGCACTCCCCCAAGCTTGGCAGTTGCCAACAGGAGTGCCCATACCCATGTATTTAGATCTCTTTCTGCGGAGGTGGTTATGGGGGAGTTGTATTCTTCTTCTCCAACTGGCGTCGGAGGATAAAATTTTCCTCCCTTAGCTCCTCGTTATCGAGCTCAAGCTTCAATACCTTTTTGCATAATGCCGCCTTGCTGTCCTGCGAAAAACGTGGTGGGAGAGATCGGACCTTAGCGAGGCTTGACATCTTGAACTCCACATGCATATCGCCAGGTTGGGGTAATGGATCGTCCTCTTCATCGGAACTTGTCTCCTTCTTCCCCTTTGGCTCATAATCTTCTTCTTCCTCCGTGGTCCAACCATAATGTTCCACATCCCCATATACTTTTGGGTTTGTGATGTTATCAGCCATGTGGCTTTCTCCCTCTGAATCTTGGGACGACATCTTGCTCCTAATCTGCTGCAGAAACAACTCGAAACGAAAACAGGAGATTTTTGCATGGTGCGGTGGTCAAAACCTTCGGGAGATTATATAATGAATTTTTACCGACTATAAGAAGTATTCTGCAAGAAAACGGAGTCCGGGGGGCACACGAGGTGACCACAAGGTCGTGGGGCGCGCCTAGGTTGGTAGGGCGCGCCCTCCAACCTTGTGGTGGCCTTGTGTCTCTTTTGGACTACTTTTAATTTTCCTAATTTTTTAAATATTCCAAAACAGAGAAAAATTAGCATTGGAAACGTTTTGGAGTCGGTTTACTTACCGTACCAGATACCTATTCCTTTTCGGAGTCTGAAACGTTCTGGAAAGTGTCCCTTATGTACTCCCCCGGTGTCATGGTATCAATTATATTGGTCTCAACATTTATGGGAGTACCTGAGATATAATGTTTAAGTATTTGACCATTTACCACCTTCGAATTTTTACCTTCGGCATTGTTGATTTTTATGGCACCGGAACGATAGACCTCCTCGATAATGTAAGGGCCTTCCCATTTAGAGAGAAGCTTTCCTGCAAAAAATCTTAAATGAGAGTTGTATAGCAAAACATAATCACCTACATTAAACTCACGCTTTTGTATCCTTCTGTCATGCCATCTTTTAACTTTTTCTTTAAACAACATGGCATTCTCATAGGCTTGGGTTCTCCATTCATCAAGTGAGCTAATGTCAAATAACCTCTTCTCACTGGGAAGTTTGAAATCATAATTGAGCTCTTTAATAGCCCAATATGCCTTATGTTCTTGTTCAAGAGGTAAATGGCATGCTTTTCCATATACAATTTTATATGGAGACATACCCATAGGATTCTTATAAGCAGTTCTATAAACCCACAAAGCATCATCAAGTTTCTTAGACCAATTCTTTCTAGATCTATTAACAGTCTTTTGCAAAGTTAATTTAATCTCTCTGTTGCTCAATTCTACTTGACCACTAGACTGAGGATGATAAGGAGATGCAATTCTATGGTTGACATCATACTTAGCAAGCATTTTACAGAAAGCACAATGAATAAAATGTGAACCACCATCAGTCATTAAATATCTAGGAACTCCAAACCTTGGAAAAATAACTTCTTTAATCATCTTAATAGAAGTGTTATGATCAGCACTACTAGTTGGAATAGCTTCTACCCACTTAGTAACGTAATCAACAACAACTAAAATATGTGTATACCCATTAGAGGAAGGAAAAGATCCCATATAATCAAAGCCCCAAACATCAAATGGTTCAATAACAAGTGAATAATTCATAGGCATTTCCTGACGTCTACTACTATTACCAATCCTCTGGCATTTATCACAAGACAAGACAAACTTACGGGCATCTTTAAAGAGAGTGGGCCAATAGAAACCAGATTGCAATACCTTATGTGCAGTTCTGTCTCCAGCGTGGTGTCCTCCGTAAGACTCAGAGTGGCACTTGCGTAGGATCTATTCCTGTTCATGCTCGGGTACATAACGTCTAATAACACCATCTAATCCTTCTTTTATAAAGGTATGGGTCATCCCAGAAGTAATGTCTTAATTCATAGAAAAACTTTTTCTTTTGCTGCTATGTGAAACTAGGTGGTATAAATTTAGCAACAATATAATTCACATAATCGCGTACCAAGGAGTATTACGAGAAGCATTTATGACATTTAATTGCTCATCAGGAAAGCTATCATCAATAGGTAGTGGGTCATCAAGAACATTCTCTAGCCTAGACAAGTTGTCTGCAACGGGGTTCTCAGCTCCCTTTCTATCAATAAAATGCAAATCAAATTCTTGTAGCAATAGAACCCATCTAATAAGTCTAGGTTTAGCATCTTTCTTTTCCATAACGTATTTAATAGCAGCATGATCAGTGTGAACAGTTACTTTGGAATCAACAATATAAGGTCTAAACTTATCACATGCAAATACAACTGCTAAAAATTCTTTCTTAGTAGTAGCATAATTTTTCTGGGCACTGTCTAGAGTTTTACTAGCATACTGAATAACATTTAATTTCTTATCAACTCTTTGTCCTAGAACAGCACAACAACATAACCACTAGCATCACACATAATTTCAATGGGTAGGTTCCAATCAGGTGGCTGAACTATAGGTGCAGAAATCAGGGCTTTCTTAAGTATTTCAAATGCTTCTACACAATCATCATAAAAAACAAAAGGAACATCTTTTTGCAAGAGATTAGTGAGAGGCCTAGAAATTTTAGAGAAGTCTTTAATAAACCTCCTATAGAAACCAGCATGACCAACGAAACTTCTTATACCTTTGATATCTTCAGGACACGACATATTTTCAATAGCATCTACTTTAGCTTTATCAACTTCAATACCTCTTTCAGAAATTTTATGCCCCAAGACAATACCTTCATTAACCATAAAGTGGCACTTCTCCCAATTCAAGACAAGATTAGTTTCTTCACAGCTCTGCAAAACTCGTTCAAGGTTACTTAAGCAATCATCAAAAGAAGTTCCGTAAACGGAGAAATCATCCATGAAAACCTCAACAATCTTTTCATAAAAATCAGAGAATATAGCAGTCATACATCTTTGAAAGGTTGCAGGTGCACTGCATAAACCAAAAGGCATACATCTATAAGCAAAGGTACCGAAAGGACAAGTAAACATGGTTTTTTCTTGATCCTCTTTTGACACAGGTGGTAGAGGGTAATGATCTTTTCTAGTAGCTTTATTCAATTTGCGAAAATCAATTACCATTCTATAACTTGTAACAATTCTTTGTGGAATCAATTCATTCTTATCATTTGGAACAACAGTAATAACTCCCTTCTTAGGGACACAATGAACAGGACTTGCCCATTGACTATCAGCAATAGGATAAATTATAACTGCCTCCAGAATCTGTAGTATTTCATTCCTTACCACTTCTTTCATCTTAGGATTTAACCGTCGTTGATGATCAACAACCGGTTTAGCATCTTTCTCTAATTCAATCTTGTGCTGGCATAAAGTGGGACTAATGCCCTTAAGATCATCAAGAGTATATCCAATAGTGGCACGATGCTTCTTTAGAGTTTTCAATAAAATTTTTTCTTCATGATCTGAAAGGTTAGCACTAATAATAACAGGATATATCTTCTTTTGATCAAGATAAGCATATTTCAGAGTATCGGGTAATTGTTTAAGCTCAAACACGGGATCACCCTTAGGTGGAGGAGGATCCCCAAGGATTTCAACAGGCAAATTGTGTTTCAAAATAGGTCCCTGATTAAAGAATACTTCATCTATTTCCCTTCTTTCATTCCTAAACATATCATTTTCATGGTCTAGCAATTATTTTTCTAAAGGATCATTAGGAGGCATGGCAATAGAAGCAAGACCAATAGTTTCATCTTTACTAGGAAATTCTTTATCATGGGGTTGTCTACGAAATTTAGAGAAATTAAAATCATGAGACATATCTCCCAACACAACAGTAACAATATCTTTCTAGCAGTCTATCCTAGCGTTAACAGTGTTCAAGAAGGGTCTACCAAATATAATGGGACAAAACTTATCTTGTGGGGAAGAAAGAACAAGAAAATCAATAGTATATTTTATCTTGCCACACAAGACTTCAACATCTCTAACAATCCCAATTGGTGATATAGTATCTCTATTAGCAAGCTTAATAGTAACATCAATAGCTTCTATCTCAGCAGGAGCAATATCATTCATAATTTCTTTATATAAGGTAAAAGGAATTGCACTCACACTAGCACCCATATCACATAAGCCATGATAACAATGATCTCCAATTTTAACAGAAACAACAGGCATGCCAACAACAGGTCTATGTTTGTCTTTTTTATCGGGTTTAGCAATCCTAGCAGCTTCATCACATAAATAAATAACATGCCCATCAATATTATCAACCAAGAGATCTTTAACCATAGCAATACTAGGTTCAACTTTAATTTGTTTAGAGGGTGTAGGTGTTTTAGTACAATTCTTACAAACCACAGTTGAAGCTTTAGCATGATCCTTTATTCTAACAGGGAATGGTGGTTCTCAATATAAGCAGTGGGAACAATAGGATCAACATTATAAATAATAGTTTCTTCTTCAACTTTAATAGGTTCAGCTACTTTAACTTCAATGGGAGGATGATATTTAACCACTTCTCCTTAGGGAGGTCAACGTGAGTAGCAAAAGATTCACCGAAAGAAGCTACTATCTCAGAGTCAAGTCCATATTTAGTGCTAAAGTCACGAAAAGAATCGGTATCCATAAAAGATTTAACACAATCAAACTTAAGGTTTATACCTGACTCCTTACCTTCGTCGAGATCCCAATCTTCAGAGTTGCATTTAATTCTTTCCAATAAATCCCATTTGAATTCAATATCCTTCTTCATATAGGAACCAATACAAGAAGTATCGACCATGGATCGATCATTATGAGAAAGCCGAGCATAAATATTTTGAATAATAATTTCTCTTGAGAGCTCATGGTTGGGGCATGAACATAACATTGACTTAAGCCGCCCCCAAGCTTGAGCGATACTTTCTCCTTCACGAGGCCAAAAATTATATATATAATTCCGATCACGATGAACTGGATGCATAGGATAAAACTGCTGATGAAATTCCAATTTCAATCGGTTATAGTTCCATGATCCAATATCATCCAATAGCCTAAACCATGTCAATTCCTTGCCATTCAAAGATAAAGGGAAGAATTTCTTCTTGACAACATCCTCGAGTATACTTGCAAGCTTAAATAATCCACAAACTTCATCCACATTGATTAGGTGCATATCAGGATGTAATGTTCCATCTCCTGTATAAGGATTAGCTAGCAGTTTCTCTATCACACCTGAAGGAATTTCATAGTAAATAGTTTCAGTAGGTGCAGTAGGTTGAGGAGAAACTAATTGTGGTTCCGGTCGAAGTGAAGATACCCCGAACAAACCCTTCAAAGGATTATTTTCCATAGTAACAAGTGACAGTCAATTTCAGCACAGTATATAAATGTTTGCTTACCAAATTCCACTTACCTAAGGCGCTTCACTCCCCGGCAACGGTGCCAGAAAAGAGTCTTGATGACCCGCAAGTATAGGGGATCTATCGTAGTCCTTTCGATAAGTAAGAGTGTCGAACCCAACGAGTAGCAGAAGGAAATGATAAGTGGTTTTTAGCAAGGTATTCTCTGCAAGCACTGAAATTATCGGTAACAAATAGTTTTGTGATAAGATAAATCATAACGGGTAACAAGTAAATAAAGTAACTAAGGTGCAGCAAGGTGGCCCAATCCTTTTTGTAGAAAAGTACAAGCCTGGACGAACTCTTATATAAAGCAAAGCGCTCCCGAGGACACATGGGAATTATTGGCAAGTTAGTTTTCATCATGCTCATATGATTCGCGTTCGTTACTTTGATAATTTGATATGTGGGTGGACCGGTACTTGGGTGCTGCCCTTCCTTGGACAAGCCTCCCACTTACGATTAACCCCACTCGCAAGCATCCGCAACTACGAAAGAAGTATTAAGGGAAACCTAACCATAGCATGAAACATATGGATCCAAATCAGCCCCTTACGAAGCAATGCATAAACTAGGGTATAAGGTTCTGTCACTCTAGCAACCCATCATCTACTTATCACTTCCCAATGCCTTCCCCTATGCCCAAATAATAGTGAAGTTTCATGTAGTCGACGTTCACATAACACCACTAGAGGAGAGACAACATACATCTCATCAAAATATCGAACGAATACCAAATTCACATGATTACTTATAACAAGACTTCTCCCATGTCCTCAAGAACAAACGTAACTACTCAAAAAGCATATTCATAATAATAATCATAGGAGTATTAATTATCATTAAGGATCTGAACATATGATCTTTCACCGAATAAACCAACTAGCATCAACTACAAGGAGTAATCAACACTAGTAGCAACCCATAGGTACCAATCTGAGGTTTTGGGACCAAGATCGAATACAAGAGATGAATTAGGGTTTGAGAGGAGATGGTGCTGGTGAAGATGTTGATGGATATTGACCCTCCCTCAATGAAAGGATCGATGGTTATGACAATGGCGATGATTTCCCCCTCCCGGAGGGATGTTTCCCCGGCAGAACAGCTCCGCCGGAGCCCTAGATTGGTTCTGCCTAGGTTCCGCCTCGAGACGGCGGTGCTTCATCCCGACAGCTTCCTTATGATTTTTCCAGGGTAAAAGACACCATATAGCAGAAGATGGGCACCGAAGGCCTGCCAGGGGGCCCACAAGGTCGGGGGGCATGCCCAGGGGGGTAGGGCGCGCCCTCCCTCTTATGGCTGGCTGGTGGCCCCCCTCTGGTTCTTTCTTCACCCAATATTTTTTTATATTCCAAAAATAATCTCCGTGAAGTTTCAGGACTTCTGGAGTTGTGCAGAATAGGTCTATAATATTTGCTCCTTTTCCGGTCCAAAATTTCAGCTGGCGGCATTCTCCCTCTTCATGTAAACCTTATAAATTATGAGAGAATAGCCATAAGTATTGTGATATAATGTGTAATAATAGCCATAATGCAATAAATATCAACATAAAATCATGATGCAAAATGGACGTATCAGTTGCAAGAGAGGTTCTACATCAAGCCTACCAAGTACCTACCATAAACTCTCATCTCTTGCATTACATTATTTGCCATTTTCCTCTCGTTTTCCTCTCCCCCACTTCTACAACATTTCCAGAAAAACACAAAAAGATTTGCCTTTTTATTCGCCCTTCTACCGTTCGTCTTTGATTTGCTTTTTGTTTGCTCGTTTGCTAGATTAGTTTCTTGCCACCATGTTTGAATCTAGAGAGGTTATCGTTGAAAATTTTGAGGATCTTTCGCGCCCAAACCTCGAGGAAAAACTTGGATCTTCTCTTTGAATCATGAAACTGAAACTCCCCCTAATTATAAGGCAAAAACTTTTCATGTGGGAGACGGTAATATTATTGGGAAAAGTGTTATTCAAGAATTCTATGATTGTACGGCAACTTTGCCTATTAATAAGAGATCTATCCTTCTTGATACAAATTGCTATGCGAATTCCATTGTCATGCTTGTTGATAAATTAGAAAGAAAATTTGTGCACATCCACCCCGCTTTGCAAAAGGTGTTTTATGAACTTCCCAATATTCATCATCCTAAAGCTAAAAAGATTGCTACCATCATCCTTATGCGGGAATTTGATTTTATAATACAAGAGGCTAGGGAAATTTTTTGTTTTCTACAATAAAGATATTGAACACCCTCCGATTGAAGAAATTCTCCATGATAAAGAAATTTGCGTAGCTTGGAATCTAGAGATTATCAATCTTATAGTGACATTCTTAGGAGGAGAGTTCCTTATTCAGAAATTACTCAAACCCTTTATCTTGAAACTTATGAAAATTTTGATTGGATAACTAGGGGAATTTATGGAGGATCTAATGATGATTGGTTGGAAGAGATGACCAGTGAACCCGTTAAAAATGAGATACGTATTTTATATGATGATATATATGGTGATGATCCATATTACGGGTTTATGAATGTCAAAATCACTAATCAAAGTCTTTTTCATGAACTAAGTTCACCTACTAGAAAGTAAAGAAAAGAAAAGAGGGATTTGCTAAGATTTTTTTGGATATTTGATTAAAAAGGAATTGCATACCAAAGATGACAATACCCAGATCTTTGTTTTATGCCTAGCTAGGGGCGTTAAACAATAGCGCTTGTTGGGAGGCAACCCAATTTTATTTTTATGTTTTTTGTTTTTGGTTCTGTTTTGCAATAAATACACATTATTACCTTTGAATAATTGTGTTTTGGTGTTTTAGATAGTGTTTGAGCCAAGCAAGACCTTTGGGATGGTCTACGGTGATAGTTGATTTGATCTTGCTGAAAAACAGAAACTTTTGCGCCCAGTAAAACAATTTTGAAAAATCACAGAAGCGTGATTTTGATCTGAATTTTTTACAAAAGATTGATATACAAATTGCCCAGATTGTCATAATTTTTCAGAATCTTTGGAGTTACAGAAGTGTACGAAGTTTTCAGATTGCTACAGACTGTTCTATTTTTGATAGATTCTGTTTTCTATGTGTGGTTTGCTTATTTTGATGAATCTATGTGTAGTATCGGGGGGTATGAACCATGGAGAAGTTGGAATACAGTAGATATTACAACAATATAAACAAAGAATGAATTCACAACAGTACCAAAAAGTGGTGATTTATTTTATCATACTAACAGATCTCATGAGTTTTTTGTTGTGAAGTTTTCATGTTTTGGGTAAAGGTTTGATGGACAAAGGGATAAGGGGTGGCAAGAGCCTAAGCTTGGGGATGCCCAAGGCACCCCCAGGTAATATTAAAGGACAACCAAGCATCTAAGCTTGGGGATGCCCTGGATGGCATCCCCTGTTTCTTCTTCGTCTATCAGTAAATTTACTTGAGGCTATATATTTGTTCACCACATGATATTTTTTTGCTTGGAGCGTCTTGTATGATATGACTCTTTGCTTTTTAGTTTGCAACAATCAACCTTGTTGTACACACCTTTTGAGAGAGACGCACATGAATCGTGAATTAATTAGAATACTCGATGTGCTTCACTTATATTTTTTGAGCTAGGCAATTTGCTCTAGTGATTCACTTATATCTTTTTAGAGCACGGCAGTGGCTTTATTTTATAGTAATTGTTGAACTCTCATACTTCACTAATATTATTTTAAGAGTCTCTAAACAGCATGGTAATTTGCTTAGGCTATGAATTTAGTCCTAATATGATGGGCATCCAAGAGGGATATAATAAAAACTTTCATATAAAGAGCGTTGAATACTATGAGAAGTTTGATTCCTTTTGATTGTTTGGAGATATAAAGATGGTGATACTAGAGCCATGCTAGTGAGTAATTGTGGATTTGTAGAATACTTGTGTTAAAGTTTGTGATTCCCGTAGCATGCACGTATGGTGAACCATTATGTGATGAAGTCAAAGCATGATTTATTTTTTGATTGTCTTCCTTATGAGTGGAAGCCGGGGATAAACAATGGTCGTTTCCTACCAAGCTATTCCCCTGGGAGCATGCGTGTAGTACATTGTTTCGATAGCTAATAAATTTTTGCAATAAGTATATGAGTTCTTTATGACTAATGTTGAGTCGCACTCCCACCCTTCCACCTTTGCTAGCCTCTCTAGTACCGCGCAATTTTCGTCGGTGCATTAAACCCACCATATACCTTCCTCAAAACAGCCACTAAACCTACCTATTATGGCATTTCCATAGCCATTCGGAGATATATTTCTATGCAATCCCACCGTTCCATTTTATTATGACACGCACCATCATTTTCATATTGATCTGCATGATCATGTAGTTGGCCTAGTATTTGTGGCAAGGCCACCTTTCATATTTTTTATACATGTCACTCTTGATCACACTACTGCAGGATGCTGCTAACATGACACTACGATCAGAGACCCTTTGACGAAACTGTGTGCCATGCATTAATTGAAAACGGTGATGTAAAAAACCATCAAAAAAGATGCAGAACATTTGCGATGAAGGATACATCAAACACGGTTCAGATTTTAGTTGCGTGTGTGATGTGGGGCATACGGTTCAGTTCAATTAACTATTTACGATGAGGCAGAACAAAAGAAACGGGCAGCCAGATGAACGTGTGTGCAATATACCGCATACAGTTCACTCGGATGAACTATTTGTGAGGAGGCACAACAACAGAAACGGGAAGCCAGATGAAGGTGTGTGTGATATACGGCATGCAGTTCACTCGGATGAACTGTTTGTGATTATTCAACACAAAAGAAAAGGTCAACCAGATCAAGGTGTGCGTGATATACGGCATACGGTTCATTGCGATAAACTATTTGTGTTGAGCCAATAGAACAGAAACGTTTCACATAAACAAGATGTGTGTAATACGCGGCAAACATCCAATTACATAGTCGCTAGTACACACTTGACATTTCCACACACCAAAGTAAACTATTACATGCATAATTAACTAGGATAAATGATCATCTGATCATCATCTACTTCCTGTGCTAGCTCGATGTTCCTTCTAATCTAAGTTTCCATTAATTGATGGCGTTTTATGAATGCGCCATGGTTTCCTGCCATTTCCTCACTGGTTTCCCGCCACCCAGCAATATTGCATGTAAACCTAGGTGGCGCGCGACGCATGGAGGCAACAAAGCACAGCCTCTAGCACATCCACCTTTTCTAGGCATGCCAACCCACCAAAGCGCCGCCTCTGCCATCAACCTCGTCGATGAGGAAAATGAGAAGGCGCCACGGCCCGTCGAGGCCGAGGCGCTCCCCGGCAACACGATGGATGACGCCGTGATGCGTGTCATCACCAGGGTTGAGCAAACCCTTGGTGCATGGCGCTTCAGCGTCGCGGATCATGTAGCGATCCAACCTCAGCCGGTCAAATCTCTGTGCATAAGTGTCATCCCTGGATAGGTAATGCTAACACTCACAGTACTTGAAGGATTTATAACAGAGTGCAATCACACACTTATTACATCAAATGTCTCAAAAGAGAACTTACTACAATAATATGGCTTAAGGCCATCTAAATAAGATAACGGCAGAAGACTTGGAAGATAAAGTGAGTCCATCGACTCCAACGGCATAGCTGAGTGCACGACAACGACCTAGCGCACCTTACTCTTCGTCTGAAAAGTCTGCAACATGATATGTTGCAGCCCGAAATGGGTCAGCACATGGAATATGCTGGCAATATAACACAGTAGAGAAATGAACAGAATAAATGCTATCACTACATGCATATATGGCTGGTGGAGGCTCTATGGTTATATTTTTTTTGCGAAAAGCCAATTTTTCCCTACAACAAAGGGAAATATTTTATTTAACTATCATGGTAGTTGAATAAACATTGAGAAGGGTAACCCCCATCTCAATCCCAATTAAACAGTAATTAACAAACCCAACAAATTAATTTAGAGTGATGAGATCAACATGATAATCCAAGAACCAGATACTCAAGATGTCCATAACTGGGGACACGGCTAACCATGATTAGTTTGTACACTCTGCAGAGGTTTATGCACTTTTCCCCACAAGACTCGATCTCCTCCGTTGGATTTCTCGCACAACATGGTGTTTGAGAAACGGATGACCGAGACACAGTCTTTCAGAAACATTAACTCTTTACTCTGGGTAGACAGTTACACCTACTTTCCCCTACATCTGCTAGTCTACCACTGAAAGAGGTCATGCAACATACTCAACTATGCTAGAGCCCATAATAGCTTGTGGCTGCACAAGTAAGTTTCTAGCATGAATAATCTTATGATCCCTTTGAGCCTGGGTGGCGAACCAAAGGACAGCACTGGTATATCCCCAGGTGCCTGCAACCAATCCACCCAGATGTGTGTTTAAGTAGCCACCTTAAGTTAACCATTAATTAACAATCTCACATCTATCATGGATCACTCAAACCAAACAATGTCTACGAGCATAGCATAGCAATATAAGCATAACGTAGAAGTAACTCCCAAGGGTTTGATAATAAAAGGGCAATAGGTTCTACCTCATCATCTACTTCCCAATACCCACAAGTTAATCACATCCTAATCATGCAGTGTTTGAGGATTGTAACTAATGCATAAAAACTGGGTATGAAAAGAGTATGATCAATGTGTTACTTGCCTTGCTGACGATCTGCAAACCCTAGAGACTCGTAGTAGCACGCTTCGCACTCCGGGAATTCTATCACAAACAAACAATAGCATACATAAGAACTCAAGCATAGATGCACGAGTAAAACTCAGATGAGAAAGTCCAATCTGAAAGTTCAACTGAAGAACTTCAATTTGCAAAAAGAATCAACCAAATCGGAGCTACGGAACTGAAACTACGATCAAAAGAACTTCGAATTCAAATCTACTTGAAACCAAATTTTAAATTGTCAAAACCATGTTCAAGTGGATTAACCAGAAAGAGGGGTTCGAGACGAAGATTTTGGCGTTCGTTTCACTGGATTTGGTCGAACGGTTAAAAAATTGCGAGGGTTTGAAGCAGGGGCTAATCTGCGATAAAAATAATCGCGGATAGGTCCCTGGCCGAAAAATAAAAGAAAAAAAGAAAAATCTATCGGACGAACGTCCGCTAACAGAGACCAACGAACGAAAATGTTCATTATAACGAACTAACGAACGAACGTTCGTAAATTAGAACTAACCGGAGAAAACCGAACCGATCTAATAAAATAAAAGAAAACCGATCTAGGGTTTTTTTTTAAAACCAAATGGTTTATACCTAAACCGAAAAAAACCAGCGGCGACGACGAGGTCAACGGCGGCGGCGGGACGGCGCGATCCGGCGGGCGGGGCGGCGGCGGCGGCGCGCGGGTGGCTCGGCGAGGAGGCGGGGTCGGCGGTTGCGCGGCGGCGGCGGCAGCGGAGCAGCAGCAGCGGCGCGGGCGGCGGGTTGTGGCGGCGGGCGGCGCAGGCAGCGGTGGTGGTGGTGCGGGGCGGTGTGGGGGACGAGGGGCGGCGGCGGCTCGGGTTTTAAAGGGGCCCGGGGGGTGGTGGCTTGGGGCAGGGGGCGATGGGGCGGCTCGGAGCCGGACTCCGAGTGGAGTCTGCCGCGGGCACGGCGGCGCTCGGCGGGGAAGGCGGCGGCGCAGCGGGCCGGCTGGGCCTTCGGCCCAGTGCGGTCCGGGATTTTTTTTTATTTTTTTTAAATAAATTCCTCCGAATGAAAAATCCTAAATAAATATAAAAAATTTCTAAAAATGCCAAAAACAATTTTCACCGTCTAAATAAAATATTTAGAACAAAGTGAACATTTTCTTGGCCTAACATGCAATTTTTAAAAATGCATATTTTTCTAATTCGAATAAAATAGCAATAAAATCAAAAATAAAATATTTATTTGATTTTAACATTTTTCCTCGAATATTTCTTTTATTTTGGAGAAGTCATATTATCTCCTCACTTTTATTTTTTTATATTTGAAATATTTTGGAGAGAAAAATAATTGAAACCAAAATGATCCTCTTTTCAATATTTGAGAAAAATTCAAATATGAAAATAATGAAATCCCCAACTCTCTCCGTGGGTCCTTGAGTTGCTTAGGATTTTAGGATCAAAACCAAAATGCAAATAAAATATGATATGCATATGATGACCTATGCATAACATTCCAAATTGAAAATTTGGGATGTTACAAACCTACCCCCTTAAGATGAATCTTGCCCTCGAGATTCGGGTTGACTAGAAAATAGGTGTGGGTGGTCTTTCCGTAGATCTTACTCTCATTCCCAGGTGGCTTCATCCTCGGTATGGTGGCTCCATTGAACTTTGCAAAACTTGATAACCTTGCTGCGTGTGACTCGGCTGGCAAACTCAAGAATCTTGACAGGTTTCTCCTCGTAGGTCAGATCACTATCCAACTGAATTGCTTCCAGGGGCACTGTATCTCTCAGAGGAATTTCGGCCATCTCTGCATGGGGGGGGGGGGGGGGGGGGGGGGGGGGGGGGGGGGGGGGGGGGGGGGGGGGGGGGGGGGGGGGGGGGGGGGGGGGGGGGGGGGGGGGGGGGGGGGGGGGGGGGGGGGGGGGGGGGGGGGGGGGGGGGGGGGGGGGGGGGGGGGGGGGGGGGGGGGGGGGGGGGGGGGGGGGGGGGGGGGGGGGGGGGGGGGGGGGGGGGGGGGGGGGGGGGGGGGGGGGGGGGGGGGGGGGGGGGGGGGGGGGGGGGGGGGGGGGGGGGGGGGGGGGGGGGGGGGGGGGGGGGGGGGGGGGGGGGGGGGGGGGGGGGGGGGGGGGGGGGGGGGGGGGGGGGGGGGGGGGGGGGGGGGGGGGGGGGGGGGGGGGGGGGGGGGGGGGGGGGGGGGGGGGGGGGGGGGGGGGGGGGGGGGGGGGGGGGGGGGGGGGGGGGGGGGGGGGGGGGGGGGGGGGGGGGGGGGGGGGGGGGGGGGGGGGGGGGGGGGGGGGGGGGGGGGGGGGGGGGGGGGGGGGGGGGGGGGGGGGGGGGGGGGGGGGGGGGGGGGGGGGGGGGGGGGGGGGGGGGGGGGGGGGGGGGGGGGGGGGGGGGGGGGGGGGGGGGGGGGGGGGGGGGGGGGGGGGGGGGGGGGGGGGGGGGGGGGGGGGGGGGGGGGGGGGGGGGGGGGGGGGGGGGGGGGGGGGGGGGGGGGGGGGGGGGGGGGGGGGGGGGGGGGGGGGGGGGGGGGGGGGGGGGGGGGGGGGGGGGGGGGGGGGGGGGGGGGGGGGGGGGGGGGGGGGGGGGGGGGGGGGGGGGGGGGGGGGGGGGGGGGGGGGGGGGGGGGGGGGGGGGGGGGGGGGGGGGGGGGGGGGGGGGGGGGGGGGGGGGGGGGGGGGGGGGGGGGGGGGGGGGGGGGGGGGGGGGGGGGGGGGGGGGGGGGGGGGGGGGGGGGGGGGGGGGGGGGGGGGGGGGGGGGGGGGGGGGGGGGGGGGGGGGGGGGGGGGGGGGGGGGGGGGGGGGGGGGGGGGGGGGGGGGGGGGGGGGGGGGGGGGGGGGGGGGGGGGGGGGGGGGGGGGGGGGGGGGGGGGGGGGGGGGGGGGGGGGGGGGGGGGGGGGGGGGGGGGGGGGGGGGGGGGGGGGGGGGGGGGGGGGGGGGGGGGGGGGGGGGGGGGGGGGGGGGGGGGGGGGGGGGGGGGGGGGGGGGGGGGGGGGCTCCTTTGCGCTTGCGCATTCCCAACCGAAGCGTTTTCTGTTTTCTCAGTTAGAACCCTGGAACTTTTCTGTTTCATTACAGATAAGTCCCTGGACAGAAACCTTTATAACTTTTTAATAAAAAGGAATTTTTGAGTGATTCTTTTTCTGACAATCTTCAAATTTTGTCTAGTTTTTTATGGGATTTATTTGAAAATTATTTGGAAAAGTTTCTGTGCAAGTGTTGGTTTTCACGTTAGTACCCGTTTCGTGATTGCCGTAGGTTCCGGAAGAGGTGACGGAGCCGCGAACTTCGCTGAGCTAGACTCCGACTTCTCCGAACCAGGCAAGCATGTTTTGAACATTTGATATGACAGGGGTTTTACATGTTCACGTGAGAGTTTGTGCGTGGCATATGAGTATCGGTAAATACCTCGTTGCTTGTAAGGCAACGACCCGGTTGTTCCAAAGTCGCGATGATCTCTGATGAGAGATGGCCTAATCATGTGGTGACATGAAGGGCAGCAAGGTGGTACTGTTGTAGCATACCAGCCTTGCGTCATCCGACTTTCTCCGACGTTAACGTGGTTGGAGCCACGTTATCGTTCTCTTCCCGCATGTTCCAAAGTTGCGATGATCTCTGATGAGAGATGGCCTAATCATGTGGGGGGGGGGGGGGGGGGGGGGGGGGGGGGGGGGGGGGGGGGGGGGGGGGGGGGGGGGGGGGGGGGGGGGGGGGGGGGGGGGGGGGGGGGGGGGGGGGGGGGGGGGGGGGGGGGGGGGGGGGGGGGGGGGGGGGGGGGGGGGGGGGGGGGGGGGGGGGGGGGGGGGGGGGGGGGGGGGGGGGGGGGGGGGGGGGGGGGGGGGGGGGGGGGGGGGGGGGGGGGGGGGGGGGGGGGGGGGGGGGGGGGGGGGGGGGGGGGGGGGGGGGGGGGGGGGGGGGGGGGGGGGGGGGGGGGGGGGGGGGGGGGGGGGGGGGGGGGGGGGGGGGGGGGGGGGGGGGGGGGGGGGGGGGGGGGGGGGGGGGGGGGGGGGGGGGGGGGGGGGGGGGGGGGGGGGGGGGGGGGGGGGGGGGGGGGGGGGGGGGGGGGGGGGGGGGGGGGGGGGGGGGGGGGGGGGGGGGGGGGGGGGGGGGGGGGGGGGGGGGGGGGGGGGGGGGGGGGGGGGGGGGGGGGGGGGGGGGGGGGGGGGGGGGGGGGGGGGGGGGGGGGGGGGGGGGGGGGGGGGGGGGGGGGGGGGGGGGGGGGGGGGGGGGGGGGGGGGGGGGGGGGGGGGGGGGGGGGGGGGGGGGGGGGGGGGGGGGGGGGGGGGGGGGGGGGGGGGGGGGGGGGGGGGGGGGGGGGGGGGGGGGGGGGGGGGGGGGGGGGGGGGGGGGGGGGGGGGGGGGGGGGGGGGGGGGGGGGGGGGGGGGGGGGGGGGGGGGGGGGGGGGGGGGGGGGGGGGGGGGGGGGGGGGGGGGGGGGGGGGGGGGGGGGGGGGGGGGGGGGGGGGGGGGGGGGGGGGGGGGGGGGGGGGGGGGGGGGGGGGGGGGGGGGGGGGGGGGGGGGGGGGGGGGGGGGGGGGGGGGGGGGGGGGGGGGGGGGGGGGGGGGGGGGGGGGGGGGGGGGGGGGGGGGGGGGGGGGGGGGGGGGGGGGGGGGGGGGGGGGGGGGGGGGGGGGGGGGGGGGGGGGGGGGGGGGGGGGGGGGGGGGGGGGGGGGGGGGGGGGGGGGGGGGGGGGGGGGGGGGGGGGGGGGGGGGGGGGGGGGGGGGGGGGGGGGGGGGGGGGGGGGGGGGGGGGGGGGGGGGGGGGGGGGGGGGGGGGGGGGGGGGGGGGGGGGGGGGGGGGGGGGGGGGGGGGGGGGGGGGGGGGGGGGGGGGGGGGGGGGGGGGGGGGGGGGGGGGGGGGGGGGGGGGGGGGGGGGGGGGGGGGGGGGGGGGGGGGGGGGGGGGGGGGGGGGGGGGGGGGGGGGGGGGGGGGGGGGGGGGGGGGGGGGGGGGGGGGGGGGGGGGGGGGGGGGGGGGGGGGGGGGGGGGGGGGGGGGGGGGGGGGGGGGGGGGGGGGGGGGGGGGGGGGGGGGGGGGGGGGGGGGGGGGGGGGGGGGGGGGGGGGGGGGGGGGGGGGGGGGGGGGGGGGGGGGGGGGGGGGGGGGGCTCAATGTAATTTTCTTTATTGTGGCATGAATGTTCAGATCCGAAAGATTCAAGACAAAAGCTTAATATTGACATAAAAATAATAATACTTCAAGCATACTAACAAAGCAATCATGTCTTCTCAAAATAACATGGCCAAAGAAAGTTATCCCTACAAAATCATATAGTCTGGCTATGCTCTATCTTCATCACATAAAATATTTAAATCATGCACAACACCGATGACAAGCCAAGCAATTGTTTCATACTTTTGATGTTCTCAAACTTTTCCAATCTTCACGCAATACATGAGCATGAGCCATGGACATAGCACTATATGTGGAATAGAATGGTGGTTGTGGAGAAGACAAAAAGGAGAAGATAGTCTCACATCAACTAGGTGTATCAACGGGCTATGGAGATGCCCGTCAATAGATATCAATGTGAGTGAGTAGGGATTGCCATGCAACGGATGCACTAGAGCTATAAGTGTATGAAAGCTCAACAAAAGAAATTAACTGGGTGTGCGTCCAACTTGCTTGCTCACGAAGACCTAGGGCATTTTGAGGAAGCCCATCATTGGAATATACAAGCCAAGTTCTATAATGTAAAATTCCCACTAGTATATGAAAGTGACAACATATGAGACTCTCTATTATGAAGATCATGGTGCTACTTTGAAGCACAATTGTGGTAAAAGGATAGTAACATTGTCCCTTCTCTCTTTTTCTCTCCTTTTTTTTATTTTTTTATTTGGGCCTTTTTCTCTCTTTTTTATGGCCTCTTTTTTTTCTTTTCTCTTTTTTTTTTCTTTTCGTCCGGAGTCTCATCCCGACTTGTGGGGGAATCATAGTCTCCATCATCCTTTCCTCACTTGGGACAATGCTCTAATAATGATGATCATCACACTTTTATTTACTTACAACTCAAAAAAATTACAACTCAATACTTAGACCAAAATATGACTCTATGTGAATGCCTCGGGCGGTGTACCGGGATGTGCAATGAATCAAGAGTGACATGTATGAAAGAATTATAAAGGTGGCTTTGCCACAAATACGATGTCAACTAGATGATCATGCAAAGCAATATGACAATGATGGAGCGTGTCATAATAAACGGAACGGTGGAAAGTTGCATGGCCATATATCTCGGAATGGCTATGGAAATGCCATAATAGGTAGGTATGGTGGCTGTTTTGAGGAAGGTATATGGTGGGTGTATGATACCGGTGAATGGTGCGCGGTATTAGAGAGGCTAGCAATGGTGGAAGGGTGAGAGTGCGTATAATCCATGGACTCAACATTAGTCATAATGAACTCACATACTTATTGCAAAAATCTATTAGTTATTGAAATGAAGTACTATGCGCATGCTCCTAGAGGGATAGATTGGTAGGAAAAAGCCATCGCTCGTCCCCGACCGCCACTCATAAGGAAGACAATCAATAAATAAATCATGCTCCGACTTCATCACATAACGGTTCACCATACGTGCATGCTACGGGAATCACAAACTTTAGAACAAGTATTTATCAAATTCACAACTACTCAACTAGCATGACTCTAATATCACCATCTTCATATCTCAAAACAATTATCAAGTATCAAACTTCTCATAGTATTCGATGCACTTTATATGATAGTTTTTATTATACCCATCTTGGATGTTCATCATATTAGGACTAATTTTATAGCCAAAGCAAATTACCATGCTGTTCTAAGAGACTCTCAAAATAATTTAAGTGAAGCATGAGAGATCAATAATTTCTATAAAATAAAACCACCACCGTGCTCTAAAAAGATATAAGTGAAGCACTAGAGCAAAATTATCTAGCTCAAAAGATATAAGTGAAGCACATAGAGTATTCTAATAAATTCCGATTCATGTGTGTCTCTCCAAAAGGTGTGTACAGCAAGGATGATTGTGGTAAACTAAAAAACAAAGACTCAAATTATACAAGATGCTCCAAGCAAAACACATATCATGTGGTGAATAAAAATATAGCATCAAGTAAAGTTACCGATAGACGAAGACGAAAGAGGGGATGCCTTCTGGGGCATCCCCAAGCTTAGGCTTTTGGTTGTCCTTGAATTTTACCTTGGGGTGCCTTGGGCATCCCCAAGCTTAGTCTCTTGCCACTCCTTGTTCCAAAATCCATCAGATCTTTACCCAAAAACATGAAAACTTCACAACACAAAACTCAACAGAAAATCTCATGAGCTCCGTTAACGAAATAAAACAAACCACCGCGTTAAGGTACTGTAATGAACTCATTATTTATTTATATTGGTGTTAAACCTACTGTATTCCAACTTCTCTATGGTTCATACCCCCCGATACTAGCCATAGATTCATCAAAATAAGCAAACAACACACGAAAAACAGAATCTGCCAAAAACAGGACAGTCTGTAGTAATCTGTATCAAACATAAACTTCTGGAACTGCAAAAATTCAACCAAATTAGGAAGACCAGGGTAATTTGTATATTAATCTACTTAAAAAAGAATCAGGGCACAATCTCTCTTCTGTGATTTATGAAAATTATTTTTGTGAGCGTAAAGTTTCTGTTTTTTTACAGCAAGATCAAACAACTATCATCCAAGAAGATCCTAAAGGATTTACTTGGCACAAACACTAATTAAAACATAAAACCACATCTAACCAGAGGCTATATGAATTATTTATTACTAAACAGAAACAAAAATCAAGAAACAAAAATAAAATTGGGTTGCCTCCCAACAAGCGCTATCGTTTAACGCCCCTAGCTAGGCATTGAGATTTCAATGATGCTCACATGAAAGACAAGAATTGAAGCGCAAAGAGAGCATCATGAAACACGTGACAAACACATCTAAGTCTAACATACTTCCTATGCATAGGCATTTTATAAGCAAACAAATTATCAAGGCAAGCAAAAACTCGCATATGCAAGGAAGAAGAAAGAGACGATAGCAATCTCAACATGAAGAGAGGTAATTTAGTAACATGAAAATTTCTACAACCATATTTTCCCCTCTCATAATAATTACATGTAGGATCATAAGCAAATTCAACAAAACAGCTATCACATAACATATTCTCAACACGATCCACATGCATGCGAAGTTGACACTCTTCCAAAATAGTGGGATTAACATTAACTAAAGTCATGACCTCTCCAAACCCACTTTCAATATTATTGCAAAAATTATTATCAATCTCATATTCATCATGGGGCTTAAATAAATTTTCAAGATCATAAGAAGAATCACCCCAATCATGATCATTGCAACAAGTAGTAGACATAGCAAAACTAGCATCCCCAAGCTTAGGGTTTTGCATACTATTAGCACAATTGACATCAAGAGAATTTATAGTAAAATCATTGCAATCATGCTTTTTATTCTAGGGGCTATCGTGAATCTCTTCATAAATTTCTTCATCACAATTTTCAGATTCACGAATTTTAAGCAAAACCTCATAAAGATAATCTAGTGCACTCAAATCACTAGAAATTGGTTCATCACAATTGGATCTCTTAAAAAGATTAGCAAGGGGATGAGGATCCATAAACTTTTAGCAAGCGAAGATGCAAGCAAAAAGAAGGCACATGGTAACACAAGATCGAACGGAAGGAGGGCGAAGAAAAGGCAAAGGTGAAGTGGGGGAGAGGAAAACGAGAGGCAAATGGCAAATAATGTAATGCGAGGGATAAGAGTTTGTGATGGGTACTTGGTATGTCTTGACTTGGCGTAGATCTCCCCGGCAACGGCGCCAGAAATCCTTCTTGCTACCTCTTGAGCATGCGTTGGTTTTCCCTTGAAGAGGAAAGGGTGATGCAGCAAAGTAGCGTAAGTATTTCCCCAATTTTTTGAGAACCAAGGCATCAATCCAGTAGGAGACTACACGCAAATCCCTCGTACCTGCACAAACAAATAAGAACCTTGCAACCAACGCGATAAAGGGGTTGTCAATCCCTTCACGGCCACTTGCAAAAGTGAGATCTGATAGAGATAATAAGATAAATATTTTTGGTATTTTTATGGTATAGATTGGAAAGTAAAGATTGCAAAATAAAAGAACGGCGCTAGAAATCACACATTGGCGGGAGATTAATATGATGGAAAATAGACCCGGGGGCCATAGGTTTCACTAGTGGCTTCTCTCAAGATAGCAAATTCTATGGTGGGTGAACAAATTATTGTCGAGCAATTGATAGAAAAGCGCATAGTTATGAGAATATCTAGGCATGATCATGTATATAGGCATCACGTCCGTGACAAGTAGACCGAAACGATTCTGCATCTACTACTATTACTCCACACATCGACCGCTATCCAGGATGCATCTAGAGTATTAAGTTCATAAGAACAGAGTAACGCATTAGGCAAGATGACATGATGTAGAGGGATAAACTCAAGCAATATGATATAAACCCCATCTTTTTATCCTCGATGGCAACAATACAATACGTGCCTTGCTGCCCCTGCTGTCACTGGGAAAGGACACCGCAAGATTGAACCCAAAGCTAAGCACTTCTCCCATTGCAAGAAAGATCAATCTAGTAGGCCAAACCAAACTGATAATTCGAAGAGACTTGCAAATATATTTAAATCATACATAAAAGAATTCAGAGAAGAATCAAATATTGTTCATAGATAATCTTGATCATAAACCCACAATTCATCGGATCTTGACAAACACACCGCAAAAAGAATTACATCGAATAGATCTCCAAGAGAATCGAGGAGAACTTTGTATTGAGATCCAAAGAGAGAGAAGAAGCCATCTAGCTAATAACTATGGACCCGAAGGTCTGTGGTAAACTACTCACACATCATCGAAGAGGCTATGGTGTTGATGTAGAAGCCCTCCGTGATCGATTCCCCCTCCGGCGGAGCGCCGGAAAAGGCTCCAAGATGGGATCTCACGGGTACAGAAGGTTGCGGCGGTGGAAGTAGGGTTTCGTGGTGCTCTTGGATGTTTTCGAGGTATATGAGTATATATAGGTGAAAGAAGTAGGTCGGTGGAGCCACGAGGGGCCCACAAGGGTGGGGGGCGTGCCTACCCCCCTGGGCGCGCCCTCCTACCTTGTGGCCGCCTCGTTCCTTCCTTGACGTCCACTCCAAGTCTCCTGGATTGTGTTTGTTCCAAAAATAACTCTCCCGAAGGTTTCATTCCGTTTGGACTCCGTTTGATATTCGTTTTCTGCGAAACACTGAAATAGGCAAAAAAAACAGCAATTTGCACTGGGCCTTTGGTTAGTAGGTTAGTCCCAAAAATAATATAAAAGTGCATAATAAAGCCCATTAAACATCCAAAACAGATAATATAATAGCATGGAACAATCAAAAATTATAGATACGTTGGAGACGTATCAGCAACCCATCATCTACTTATTACTTCCCAATGCCTTCCCCTAGGCCCAAACAATGGTGAAGTGTCATGTAGTCAACGTTCACATAACACCACTAGAGGAAAGACAACATACATCTCAGCAAAATATCGAACAAATACCAAATTCACATGACTACTTATAACAAGACTTCTCCCATGTCCTCAGGAACAAACGTAACTACTCACAAATCATATTCATGTTCATAATCAGAGGGGTATTAATGTGCATAAAGGATCCGAACATATAATCTTCCACCGAATAAACCAACTAGCATCAACTACAGGGAGTAATCAACACTACTAGCAACCCACAGGTACCAATCTGAAGTTTTGAGACAAAGATCGGATACAAGAGATGAACTAGGGTTTGAGAGGAGATGGTGCTGGTGAAGATGTTGATGGAGATTGACCCCCTCCCGATGAGAGGATCGATGGTGATGACGATGGTGACGATTTCCCCCTCCCGGAGGGATGTTTCCCCGGCAGAACAGCTCCGCTGAAGCCCTAGATTGGTTCCGCCAAGGTTTTGCCTCGAGACGGCGGTGCTTCGTCCCGAAAGCTTCCTTATGATTTTTTCCAGGGCAAAAGACACCTTATACTAGGAGATGGGCATCGGGGGGCTTCCAGGTGGCCCACGAGGCAGGGGGCACGCCCAGGGGGTAGGGCGCGCCCTCCACCCTCGTGGACAGTGGGTGGCCCCCCTCTGGTGCTTTGTTCGCCCAATATTTTTAATATATTCCAAAACTGACTTTCGTGGAGTTTTAGGACTTTTGGAGTTGTGCAGAATAGGTCTCTAATATTTGCTCCTTTTCCGGCCCAGAATTCCAGCTGCCGGCATTCTCCCTCTTCATGTAAACCTTGTAAAATAAGAGAGAAAAGGCATAAGTATTATGACATAATGTGTAATAACAACCCATAATGCAATAAATATCGATATAAAAGCATGATGTAAAATGGACGTATCAAAAGCTAAGTTGAAAGATGATGGTAGCAATTACATGGACTGGGTCCGTAACTTGAGGATTATCCTCATTGCTGCACAGAAGAATTACGTCCTGGAAGCACCGCTAGGTGCAAGACTCGCTGCAGGAGCAACTCCGGACGTTTTGAATGTCTGGCAGAGCAAAGTTGATGAATACTCGATAGTTTAGTGTGCCATGCTTTACGGCTTAGAATCGGGACTTCAACGACGTTTTGAACGTCGGGGGGGGGGGGGGGGGGGGGGGGGGGGGGGGGGGGGGGGGGGGGGGGGGGGGGGGGGGGGGGGGGGGGGGGGGGGGGGGGGGGGGGGGGGGGGGGGGGGGGGGGGGGGGGGGGGGGGGGGGGGGGGGGGGGGGGGGGGGGGGGGGGGGGGGGGGGGGGGGGGGGGGGGGGGGGGGGGGGGGGGGGGGGGGGGGGGGGGGGGGGGGGGGGGGGGGGGGGGGGGGGGGGGGGGGGGGGGGGGGGGGGGGGGGGGGGGGGGGGGGGGGGGGGGGGGGGGGGGGGGGGGGGGGGGGGGGGGGGGGGGGGGGGGGGGGGGGGGGGGGGGGGGGGGGGGGGGGGGGGGGGGGGGGGGGGGGGGGGGGGGGGGGGGGGGGGGGGGGGGGGGGGGGGGGGGGGGGGGGGGGGGGGGGGGGGGGGGGGGGGGGGGGGGGGGGGGGGGGGGGGGGGGGGGGGGGGGGGGGGGGGGGGGGGGGGGGGGGGGGGGGGGGGGGGGGGGGGGGGGGGGGGGGGGGGGGGGGGGGGGGGGGGGGGGGGGGGGGGGGGGGGGGGGGGGGGGGGGGGGGGGGGGGGGGGGGGGGGGGGGGGGGGGGGGGGGGGGGGGGGGGGGGGGGGGGGGGGGGGGGGGGGGGGGGGGGGGGGGGGGGGGGGGGGGGGGGGGGGGGGGGGGGGGGGGGGGGGGGGGGGGGGGGGGGGGGGGGGGGGGGGGGGGGGGGGGGGGGGGGGGGGGGGGGGGGGGGGGGGGGGGGGGGGGGGGGGGGGGGGGGGGGGGGGGGGGGGGGGGGGGGGGGGGGGGGGGGGGGGGGGGGGGGGGGGGGGGGGGGGGGGGGGGGGGGGGGGGGGGGGGGGGGGGGGGGGGGGGGGGGGGGGGGGGGGGGGGGGGGGGGGGGGGGGGGGGGGGGGGGGGGGGGGGGGGGGGGGGGGGGGGGGGGGGGGGGGGGGGGGGGGGGGGGGGGGGGGGGGGGGGGGGGGGGGGGGGGGGGGGGGGGGGGGGGGGGGGGGGGGGGGGGGGGGGGGGGGGGGGGGGGGGGGGGGGGGGGGGGGGGGGGGGGGGGGGGGGGGGGGGGGGGGGGGGGGGGGGGGGGGGGGGGGGGGGGGGGGGGGGGGGGGGGGGGGGGGGGGGGGGGGGGGGGGGGGGGGGGGGGGGGGGGGGGGGGGGGGGGGGGGGGGGGGGGGGGGGGGGGGGGGGGGGGGGGGGGGGGGGGGGGGGGGGGGGGGGGGGGGGGGGGGGGGGGGGGGGGGGGGGGGGGGGGGGGGGGGGGGGGGGGGGGGGGGGGGGGGGGGGGGGGGGGGGGGGGGGGGGGGGGGGGGGGGGGGGGGGGGGGGGGGGGGGGGGGGGGGGGGGGGGGGGGGGGGGGGGGGGGGGGGGGGGGGGGGGGGGGGGGGGGGGGGGGGGGGGGGGGGGGGGGGGGGGGGGGGGGGGGGGGGGGGGGGGGGGGGGGGGGGGGGGGGGGGGGGGGGGGGGGGGGGGGGGGGGGGGGGGGGGGGGGGGGGGGGGGGGGGGGGGGGGGGGGGGGGGGGGGGGGGGGGGGGGGGGGGGGGGGGGGGGGGGGGGGGGGGGGGGGGGGGGGGGGGGGGGGGGGGGGGGGGGGGGGGGGGGGGGGGGGGGGGGGGGGGGGGGGGGGGGGGGGGGGGGGGGGGGGGGGGGGGGGGGGGGGGGGGGGGGGGGGGGGGGGGGGGGGGGGGGGGGGGGGGGGGGGGGGGGGGGGGGGGGGGGGGGGGGGGGGGGGGGGGGGGGGGGGGGGGGGGGGGGGGGGGGGGGGGGGGGGGGGGGGGGGGGGGGGGGGGGGGGGGGGGGGGGGGGGGGGGGGGGGGGGGGGGGGGGGGGGGGGGGGGGGGGGGGGGGGGGGGGGGGGGGGGGGGGGGGGGGGGGGGGGGGGGGGGGGGGGGGGGGGGGGGGGGGGGGGGGGGGGGGGGGGGGGGGGGGGGGGGGGGGGGGGGGGGGGGGGGGGGGGGGGGGGGGGGGGGGGGGGGGGGGGGGGGGGGGGGGGGGGGGGGGGGGGGGGGGGGGGGGGGGGGGGGGGGGGGGGGGGGGGGGGGGGGGGGGGGGGGGGGGGGGGGGGGGGGGGGGGGGGGGGGGGGGGGGGGGGGGGGGGGGGGGGGGGGGGGGGGGGGGGGGGGGGGGGGGGGGGGGGGGGGGGGGGGGGGGGGGGGGGGGGGGGGGGGGGGGGGGGGGGGGGGGGGGGGGGGGGGGGGGGGGGGGGGGGGGGGGGGGGGGGGGGGGGGGGGGGGGGGGGGGGGGGGGGGGGGGGGGGGGGGGGGGGGGGGGGGGGGGGGGGGGGGGGGGGGGGGGGGGGGGGGGGGGGGGGGGGGGGGGGGGGGGGGGGGGGGGGGGGGGGGGGGGGGGGGGGGGGGGGGGGGGGGGGGGGGGGGGGGGGGGGGGGGGGGGGGGGGGGGGGGGGGGGGGGGGGGGGGGGGGGGGGGGGGGGGGGGGGGGGGGGGGGGGGGGGGGGGGGGGGGGGGGGGGGGGGGGGGGGGGGGGGGGGGGGGGGGGGGGGGGGGGGGGGGGGGGGGGGGGGGGGGGGGGGGGGGGGGGGGGGGGGGGGGGGGGGGGGGGGGGGGGGGGGGGGGGGGGGGGGGGGGGGGGGGGGGGGGGGGGGGGGGGGGGGGGGGGGGGGGGGGGGGGGGGGGGGGGGGGGGGGGGGGGGGGGGGGGGGGGGGGGGGGGGGGGGGGGGGGGGGGGGGGGGGGGGGGGGGGGGGGGGGGGGGGGGGGGGGGGGGGGGGGGGGGGGGGGGGGGGGGGGGGGGGGGGGGGGGGGGGGGGGGGGGGGGGGGGGGGGGGGGGGGGGGGGGGGGGGGGGGGGGGGGGGGGGGGGGGGGGGGGGGGGGGGGGGGGGGGGGGGGGGGGGGGGGGGGGGGGGGGGGGGGGGGGGGGGGGGGGGGGGGGGGGGGGGGGGGGGGGGGGGGGGGGGGGGGGGGGGGGGGGGGGGGGGGGGGGGGGGGGGGGGGGGGGGGGGGGGGGGGGGGGGGGGGGGGGGGGGGGGGGGGGGGGGGGGGGGGGGGGGGGGGGGGGGGGGGGGGGGGGGGGGGGGGGGGGGGGGGGGGGGGGGGGGGGGGGGGGGGGGGGGGGGGGGGGGGGGGGGGGGGGGGGGGGGGGGGGGGGGGGGGGGGGGGGGGGGGGGGGGGGGGGGGGGGGGGGGGGGGGGGGGGGGGGGGGGGGGGGGGGGGGGGGGGGGGGGGGGGGGGGGGGGGGGGGGGGGGGGGGGGGGGGGGGGGGGGGGGGGGGGGGGGGGGGGGGGGGGGGGGGGGGGGGGGGGGGGGGGGGGGGGGGGGGGGGGGGGGGGGGGGGGGGGGGGGGGGGGGGGGGGGGGGGGGGGGGGGGGGGGGGGGGGGGGGGGGGGGGGGGGGGGGGGGGGGGGGGGGGGGGGGGGGGGGGGGGGGGGGGGGGGGGGGGGGGGGGGGGGGGGGGGGGGGGGGGGGGGGGGGGGGGGGGGGGGGGGGGGGGGGGGGGGGGGGGGGGGGGGGGGGGGGGGGGGGGGGGGGGGGGGGGGGGGGGGGGGGGGGGGGGGGGGGGGGGGGGGGGGGGGGGGGGGGGGGGGGGGGGGGGGGGGGGGGGGGGGGGGGGGGGGGGGGGGGGGGGGGGGGGGGGGGGGGGGGGGGGGGGGGGGGGGGGGGGGGGGGGGGGGGGGGGGGGGGGGGGGGGGGGGGGGGGGGGGGGGGGGGGGGGGGGGGGGGGGGGGGGGGGGGGGGGGGGGGGGGGGGGGGGGGGGGGGGGGGGGGGGGGGGGGGGGGGGGGGGGGGGGGGGGGGGGGGGGGGGGGGGGGGGGGGGGGGGGGGGGGGGGGGGGGGGGGGGGGGGGGGGGGGGGGGGGGGGGGGGGGGGGGGGGGGGGGGGGGGGGGGGGGGGGGGGGGGGGGGGGGGGGGGGGGGGGGGGGGGGGGGGGGGGGGGGGGGGGGGGGGGGGGGGGGGGGGGGGGGGGGGGGGGGGGGGGGGGGGGGGGGGGGGGGGGGGGGGGGGGGGGGGGGGGGGGGGGGGGGGGGGGGGGGGGGGGGGGGGGGGGGGGGGGGGGGGGGGGGGGGGGGGGGGGGGGGGGGGGGGGGGGGGGGGGGGGGGGGGGGGGGGGGGGGGGGGGGGGGGGGGGGGGGGGGGGGGGGGGGGGGGGGGGGGGGGGGGGGGGGGGGGGGGGGGGGGGGGGGGGGGGGGGGGGGGGGGGGGGGGGGGGGGGGGGGGGGGGGGGGGGGGGGGGGGGGGGGGGGGGGGGGGGGGGGGGGGGGGGGGGGGGGGGGGGGGGGGGGGGGGGGGGGGGGGGGGGGGGGGGGGGGGGGGGGGGGGGGGGGGGGGGGGGGGGGGGGGGGGGGGGGGGGGGGGGGGGGGGGGGGGGGGGGGGGGGGGGGGGGGGGGGGGGGGGGGGGGGGGGGGGGGGGGGGGGGGGGGGGGGGGGGGGGGGGGGGGGGGGGGGGGGGGGGGGGGGGGGGGGGGGGGGGGGGGGGGGGGGGGGGGGGGGGGGGGGGGGGGGGGGGGGGGGGGGGGGGGGGGGGGGGGGGGGGGGGGGGGGGGGGGGGGGGGGGGGGGGGGGGGGGGGGGGGGGGGGGGGGGGGGGGGGGGGGGGGGGGGGGGGGGGGGGGGGGGGGGGGGGGGGGGGGGGGGGGGGGGGGGGGGGGGGGGGGGGGGGGGGGGGGGGGGGGGGGGGGGGGGGGGGGGGGGGGGGGGGGGGGGGGGGGGGGGGGGGGGGGGGGGGGGGGGGGGGGGGGGGGGGGGGGGGGGGGGGGGGGGGGGGGGGGGGGGGGGGGGGGGGGGGGGGGGGGGGGGGGGGGGGGGGGGGGGGGGGGGGGGGGGGGGGGGGGGGGGGGGGGGGGGGGGGGGGGGGGGGGGGGGGGGGGGGGGGGGGGGGGGGGGGGGGGGGGGGGGGGGGGGGGGGGGGGGGGGGGGGGGGGGGGGGGGGGGGGGGGGGGGGGGGGGGGGGGGGGGGGGGGGGGGGGGGGGGGGGGGGGGGGGGGGGGGGGGGGGGGGGGGGGTTATCAAGCATCTTGATCTATCTCTATAGATCTTGATGCTCAATATGTAAGCAGATTCACCGAGGTCTTTTTTTTGAAAAACTCATTTCAAACACTCCTTTATGATTTTCAGAAAAATTCTACATCATTTACGATCAACAATATGTCATACACATATACTTATCAGAAAGGCTGTAGTGCTCCCACTCACTTTCTTGTAAATACAGGCTTCACCGTAAGTCTGTATAAAACCATATGCTTTGATCACTTCATCAAAGCGTATATTCCAACACCGAGATGCTTGCACCAGTCCATAGATGGATCGCTGGAGCTTGCACATTTTTTTAGCACCTTTAGGATCGACAAAACCTTCTGTTGCATCATATACAACTCTTCTTTAAGAAATCCATTATGGAATGCAGTTTTGACATCCATTTGCCAGATTTCATAAAATATGGCAATTGCTAATATGATTCGGACAGACTTAATCATCGCTACGAGTGAGAAAATCTCATCGTAGTCAACACCTTGAACTTGTCGAAAACCTTTTGCGACAATTCGAGCTCTGTAGATAGTAACACTACTATCAGCGTCCGTCTTCCTCTTGAAGATCCATTTATTCTCAATGGCCTGCTGATCATCGAGCAAGTCAACCAAAGTCCATACTTTGTTCTCATACATGGATCCCATCTCAGATTTCATGGCCTCAAGCCATTTTGTGGAATCTGGGCTCATCATCGCTTCCTCATAGTTCGTAGGTTCGTCATGGTCTAGTAACATGACTTCCAGAACAGGATTACCGTACCACTTTGGTGCGGAACGTACTCTGGTTGACCTACGAGGTTCGGTAGTAACTTGATCTGAAATTTCATGATCATCATCATTAGCTTCCTCATCAATTGGTGTAGGCATCACGGGAATGGTTTTCTATGATGAACTACTTTCCAATTCAAGAGAAGGTACTACTACCTCATCAAGTTCTGGGGGGGGGGGGGGGGGGGGGGGGGGGGGGGGGGGGGGGGGGGGGGGGGGGGGGGGGGGGGGGGGGGGGGGGGGGGGGGGGGGGGGGGGGGGGGGGGGGGGGGGGGGGGGGGGGGGGGGGGGGGGGGGGGGGGGGGGGGGGGGGGGGGGGGGGGGGGGGGGGGGGGGGGGGGGGGGGGGGGGGGGGGGGGGGGGGGGGGGGGGGGGGGGGGGGGGGGGGGGGGGGGGGGGGGGGGGGGGGGGGGGGGGGGGGGGGGGGGGGGGGGGGGGGGGGGGGGGGGGGGGGGGGGGGGGGGGGGGGGGGGGGGGGGGGGGGGGGGGGGGGGGGGGGGGGGGGGGGGGGGGGGGGGGGGGGGGGGGGGGGGGGGGGGGGGGGGGGGGGGGGGGGGGGGGGGGGGGGGGGGGGGGGGGGGGGGGGGGGGGGGGGGGGGGGGGGGGGGGGGGGGGGGGGGGGGGGGGGGGGGGGGGGGGGGGGGGGGGGGGGGGGGGGGGGGGGGGGGGGGGGGGGGGGGGGGGGGGGGGGGGGGGGGGGGGGGGGGGGGGGGGGGGGGGGGGGGGGGGGGGGGGGGGGGGGGGGGGGGGGGGGGGGGGGGGGGGGGGGGGGGGGGGGGGGGGGGGGGGGGGGGGGGGGGGGGGGGGGGGGGGGGGGGGGGGGGGGGGGGGGGGGGGGGGGGGGGGGGGGGGGGGGGGGGGGGGGGGGGGGGGGGGGGGGGGGGGGGGGGGGGGGGGGGGGGGGGGGGGGGGGGGGGGGGGGGGGGGGGGGGGGGGGGGGGGGGGGGGGGGGGGGGGGGGGGGGGGGGGGGGGGGGGGGGGGGGGGGGGGGGGGGGGGGGGGGGGGGGGGGGGGGGGGGGGGGGGGGGGGGGGGGGGGGGGGGGGGGGGGGGGGGGGGGGGGGGGGGGGGGGGGGGGGGGGGGGGGGGGGGGGGGGGGGGGGGGGGGGGGGGGGGGGGGGGGGGGGGGGGGGGGGGGGGGGGGGGGGGGGGGGGGGGGGGGGGGGGGGGGGGGGGGGGGGGGGGGGGGGGGGGGGGGGGGGGGGGGGGGGGGGGGGGGGGGGGGGGGGGGGGGGGGGGGGGGGGGGGGGGGGGGGGGGGGGGGGGGGGGGGGGGGGGGGGGGGGGGGGGGGGGGGGGGGGGGGGGGGGGGGGGGGGGGGGGGGGGGGGGGGGGGGGGGGGGGGGGGGGGGGGGGGGGGGGGGGGGGGGGGGGGGGGGGGGGGGGGGGGGGGGGGGGGGGGGGGGGGGGGGGGGGGGGGGGGGGGGGGGGGGGGGGGGGGGGGGGGGGGGGGGGGGGGGGGGGGGGGGGGGGGGGGGGGGGGGGGGGGGGGGGGGGGGGGGGGGGGGGGGGGGGGGGGGGGGGGGGGGGGGGGGGGGGGGGGGGGGGGGGGGGGGGGGGGGGGGGGGGGGGGGGGGGGGGGGGGGGGGGGGGGGGGGGGGGGGGGGGGGGGGGGGGGGGGGGGGGGGGGGGGGGGGGGGGGGGGGGGGGGGGGGGGGGGGGGGGGGGGGGGGGGGGGGGGGGGGGGGGGGGGGGGGGGGGGGGGGGGGGGGGGGGGGGGGGGGGGGGGGGGGGGGGGGGGGGGGGGGGGGGGGGGGGGGGGGGGGGGGGGGGGGGGGGGGGGGGGGGGGGGGGGGGGGGGGGGGGGGGGGGGGGGGGGGGGGGGGGGGGGGGGGGGGGGGGGGGGGGGGGGGGGGGGGGGGGGGGGGGGGGGGGGGGGGGGGGGGGGGGGGGGGGGGGGGGGGGGGGGGGGGGGGGGGGGGGGGGGGGGGGGGGGGGGGGGGGGGGGGGGGGGGGGGGGGGGGGGGGGGGGGGGGGGGGGGGGGGGGGGGGGGGGGGGGGGGGGGGGGGGGGGGGGGGGGGGGGGGGGGGGGGGGGGGGGGGGGGGGGGGGGGGGGGGGGGGGGGGGGGGGGGGGGGGGGGGGGGGGGGGGGGGGGGGGGGGGGGGGGGGGGGGGGGGGGGGGGGGGGGGGGGGGGGGGGGGGGGGGGGGGGGGGGGGGGGGGGGGGGGGGGGGGGGGGGGGGGGGGGGGGGGGGGGGGGGGGGGGGGGGGGGGGGGGGGGGGGGGGGGGGGGGGGGGGGGGGGGGGGGGGGGGGGGGGGGGGGGGGGGGGGGGGGGGGGGGGGGGGGGGGGGGGGGGGGGGGGGGGGGGGGGGGGGGGGGGGGGGGGGGGGGGGGGGGGGGGGGGGGGGGGGGGGGGGGGGGGGGGGGGGGGGGGGGGGGGGGGGGGGGGGGGGGGGGGGGGGGGGGGGGGGGGGGGGGGGGGGGGGGGGGGGGGGGGGGGGGGGGGGGGGGGGGGGGGGGGGGGGGGGGGGGGGGGGGGGGGGGGGGGGGGGGGGGGGGGGGGGGGGGGGGGGGGGGGGGGGGGGGGGGGGGGGGGGGGGGGGGGGGGGGGGGGGGGGGGGGGGGGGGGGGGGGGGGGGGGGGGGGGGGGGGGGGGGGGGGGGGGGGGGGGGGGGGGGGGGGGGGGGGGGGGGGGGGGGGGGGGGGGGGGGGGGGGGGGGGGGGGGGGGGGGGGGGGGGGGGGGGGGGGGGGGGGGGGGGGGGGGGGGGGGGGGGGGGGGGGGGGGGGGGGGGGGGGGGGGGGGGGGGGGGGGGGGGGGGGGGGGGGGGGGGGGGGGGGGGGGGGGGGGGGGGGGGGGGGGGGGGGGGGGGGGGGGGGGGGGGGGGGGGGGGGGGGGGGGGGGGGGAGTTGGCGAGACGACAACGACGCTACGATGGAGATCAAGGTGTCAAGCCGGTGGCGATGGAGATCATGACCGTGCTTTGGAGATGGAGATCAAAGGCACAAGATGATGATGGCCATATCATGTCACATATTTTGATTGCATGTGATGTTTATCTTTTATGCATCTTATTTTGCTTAGTACGGCGGTAGCATTATAAGATGATCCCTTACTAAAATTTCAAGGTATAAGTGTTCTCCCTGAGTATGCACCATTGCGACAGTTCGTCGTGCTGAGACACCACGTGATGATCGGGTGTGATAAGCTCTACGTTCACATACAACGGGTGCAAGACAGTTTTGCACATGCGGAATACTCGGGTTAAACTTGACGAGCCTAGCATGTACAGACATGGCCTCGGAACACTGAAGACCGAAAGGTCGAACGTGAATCATATAGTAGATATGATCAACATAGAGATGTTCACCATTGAAGACTACTCCATCTCACGTGATGATCGGACATGGTTTAGTTGATTTGGATCACGTAATCATTTAGATGACTCGAGGGATGTCTATCTAAGTGGGAGTTCTTAAGTAATATGATTAATTGAACTTAATTTATCATGAACTTAGTCCTGGTAGTAGTTGCATATCTATGTTGTAGATCAATAGCTCGCATATAGCTCCCCTGTTCCTAGAGAAAACTAAGTTGAAAAATGGTAGTAGCAATGATGCGGACTGGGTCCGTGATCTGAGGATTATCCTCATTGCTGCACAGAAGAATTATGTCATTGATGCACCGCTAGGTGACAGACCTGTTGCAGGAGCTGATGCAGACATTATGAACGTTTGACAAGCTCGGTATGATGACTACTTGATAGTTTAGTGCGCCATACTTTACGGCTTAGAACCGGGACTTCAAAGACGTTTTGAATGTCATGGAGCATATGAGATGTTCCAAGAGTTGAAGTTAATATTTCAAGCAAATGCCCGAGTTGAGAGATATGAAGTCTCCAACAAGTTCTATAGCTGCAATATGGAGAAGAATAGCTCAACTAGTGAGCATGTGCTCAGAATGTCTGAGTATTATAATTGCTTGAATCAAGTGGGAGTTAATCTTCCAGATAAGATAGTAATTGACAATGTTCTCTAGTCACTATCACCAAGTTACTAGAACTTCGTAATGAACTATAATATGCAAGGGATGAACATGACAATTCCCGAGCTCTTCGCAATGCTAAAGGCTGCTGAGGTAGAAATCAAGAAAGAGCATCAAGTGTTGATGGTTAACAAGACCACTAGTTTCAAGAAAAAGGGCAAAGGGAAGAAGGGGAACTTCAAGAAGAATAGCAAGCAAGTTGCTGCTCCCGGGAAGAAGCCCAAGTCTGGACCTAAGCCTAAAACTGAGTGCTTCTACTGCAAAGGAAATGGTCACTGGAAGCGAAACTGCCGCAAACATTTGGCGGATAAGAAGGATGGCAAAGTGAACAAAGGTATATTTGATATACAGAGTATTGATGTGTACTTTACTAGTGTTCATAGTAACCCCTAGGTATTTGATACCGGTTCAGTTGCTATGATTAGTAACTCGAAACAGGAATTACAAAATGAACATAGACTAGTTGAGGGCAAAGTGACGATGTGTATTGGAAGAGATTCCAAGGTTGATAAGATCACCATCGCATACTGCCTCTACCTTCGGGATTAGTGTTGAACCTAAATAAATGTTATTTGGTGTTTGCGTTGAGCATGAATATGATTGGATCATGTTTATTGCAATACGGTTATTCATTTAAGTCAGAGTTGTTCTGTTTACATGAATAATACCTTCTATGGTCATACACCCAATATAAATGGTTTATTGAATCTCGATCGTAGTGATACACATATTCATAATATTGAAGCCAAAAGATGCAAAGTTAATAATGATAGTGCAACTTATTTGTGGCACTGCCATTTAGGTCATATTGGTGTGAAGCGCATGAAGAAACTACATGCTGATGGGCTTTTGGAATCACTTGATTATGAATCACTTGATACTTGCGAACCATGCCTCATGGGCAAGATGACTAAAAACTCCGTTCTTCGGAACAATGGAGCGAGCCACTGACTTATTGGAAATAATACATACTGATGTATGCGGTCCGATGAGTGTTGAGGCTCACAGCGGGTATCATTATTTTCTGACCTTCACAGATGATTTGAGCAGATATGGGTATATCTACTTAATGAAACATAAGTCTCAATCATTTGAAAAGTTCAAAGAATTTCAGAGTGAAGTGGAAAATCATCGTAACAAGAAAATAAAGTTTCTACGATCTGATCGCGGAGGCGAATATTTGAGTTACGAGTTTGGTCTTCATTTGAAACAATGTGGAATAGTTTCGCAACTCACGCCACCTGGAACACCATGGCGTAATGGTGTGTCCGAACATCGTAACGTACTTTATTAGATATGGTGCGATCTATGATGTCTCTTACCGATTTACCACTATCGTTTTGCGGTTATGCATTAGAGACAGCTGCATTCACGTTTAATAGGGCACCGTCGAAATCCGTTGAGACGACACCGTATGAACTATGGTTTGGCAAGAAACCAAAGCTGTCGTTTCTTAAAGTTTGGGATTGCGATGCTTATGTGAAAAAGTTTCAGCCTAATAAGCTCGAACTCAAATCGGAGAAGTGCGTCTTCATAGAATACCCAAAAGAAACTGTTGGGTATACCTTCTATCACAGATCCGAAGGCAAGATCTTTGTTGCTAAGAATGGATCCTTTCTAGAAAAGGAGTTTCTCTTGAAAGAAGTGAGTGGGAGGAAAGTAGAACTTGATGAGGTAATTGTACCTTCTCCCGAATTAGAAAGTAGTTCATCACAGAAATCAGTTCCAGTGATGCCTACACCAATTAGTGAGGAAGTTAATGATGATGATCATGAAACTTCAGATCAAGTTACTACCGAACCTCGTAGGTCAACCAGAGTACGTTCCGCACCAGAGTGGTACGGTAATCCTGTTCTGGAAGTCATGTTACTAGACTATGACGAACCTACGAACTATGAGGAAGCGATGATGAGCCCAGATTCCGCGAAATGGCTTGAGACCATGAAATCTGAGATAGGATCCATGTATGAGAACAAAGTGTGGACTTTGGTTGACTTGCCCGATGATCGGCGAGCCATAGAGAATAAATGGATCTTCAAGAGGAAGATGGACGCTGATGGTAGTCTTACTATCTACAAATCTCGACTTGTCGCAAAAGTTTTTTCGACAAGTTCAAGGTGTTGACTACGATGAGATTTTCTCACTCGTAGCGATGCTTAAGTCTATCCAAATCATGTTAGCTATTGCCTCATTTTATGATTATGAAATTTGGCAAATGGATGTCAAAACTGCATTCCTTAATGGATTTCTTAAAGAAGAGTTGTATATGATGCAACCAGAAGGTTTTGTCGATCCTAAAAGTGCTAACAAAGTGTGCAAGCTCCAGCGATCCATTTATGGACTGGTGCAAGCCTCTCGGAGTTGGAATATATGCTTTGATAGTGTGATCAAAGCATATGGTTTTATACAGACTTTTGGAGAAGCCTGTATTGACAAGAAAGTGAGTGGGAGCACTACAGCCTTTCTGATAAGTATATGTGAATGACATATTGTTGATCGGAAATGATGTAGTATTTTCTGGAAAGCATAAAGGAGTGTTTGAAAGGAGTTTTTCAAAGAAAGACCTCGGTGAAGCTGCTTACATATTGAGCATCAAGATCTATAGAGATAGATCAAGACGCTTGATAAGATTTTTCAATGAGAATATACCTTGACAAGATTTTGAAGTAGTTCAAAATGGAACAGTCAAAGAAGGAGTTCTTGCCTGTGTTGAAAGGTGTGAAGTTGAGTAAGACTCAAAACACGACCACGGCAGAAAATAGAAAGAGAATGAAAGTCATTCCCTATGCCTCAATCATAGGTTCTATAAAGTATGCTATGTTGTGTACCAGACCTATTGTGTACCTCACCATGAGTTTGGCAAGAGGGTACAATAGTGATCCAGGAGTGGATCACTGGACAGCGGTCAAAATTATCCTTAGTTACCTAAGAGGACTAAGGAAATGTTTCTCTGTTATAGAGTTGATAAAGAGTTCGTCGTAAAAGAGTTACGTCGATGCAAGCTTTAACACTAATCCAGATGACTGACTCAGAATCTCAATCTGGATACATATTGAAAGTGGGAGCAATTAGCTAGAGTAGCTCAATGCAGAGCATTGTAGACATAAAAATTTGTGAAATACATACGGATCTGAATGTGGCAGACCCGTTGACTAAGCTTCTCTCACAAGCAAAACGTGATCACACCTTAGTACTCTTTGGGTGTTAATCACATGACGATGTGAACTAGATTATTGACTCTAGTAAACCCTTTGGGTGTTGGTCACATGGCGATGTGAACTATTGGTGTTAAATCACGTGACGATGTGAACTAGATTATTGACTCTAGTGCAAGTGGGAGACTGAAGGAAATATGCCCTAGAGGCAATAATAAAGTTGTTATTTATATTTCCTTATATCATGATAAATGTCTATTATTCATGCTAGAATTGTATTAACCGGAAACTTGATACATGTGTGGATACATAGACAAAACACAGTGTCCCTAGTAAGCCTCAACTAGACTAGCTCGTTAATCAAAGATGGTTAAGTTTCCTAACCATAGACATGTGTTGTCATTTGATGAATGGGATCACATCATTAGGAGAATGATGTGATGGACAAGACCCATCCGTTAGCTTAGCATAATGATCGTTAAGTTTTATTGCTATTGCTTTCTTCACGACTTATACATATTCCTCTGACTATGAGATTATGCAACTCCCGAATACCGGAGGAACACCTTGTGTGCTATTAAACATCACAACGTAACTGGGTGATTATAAAGATGCTCTATAGGTGTCTCTGAAGGTGTTTGTTGGGTTGGCATAGATCGAGATTAGGATTTGTCACTCCGTGTATCGGAGAGGTATCTCTGGGCCCTCTCGGTAATGCACATCATAATAAGCCTTGCAAGCAATGTGACTAATGAGTTAGTTGCGAGATGATGCATTACAGAACGAGTAAAGAGACTTGCCGGTAACGAGATTGAACAAGTATGAAGATACCGGCGATCGAATCTCGGGCAAGTAACATACCGATGGACAAAGGGAATTACGTATGTTGTCATAAGGTTCGACCGATAAAGATCTTCGTAGAATATGTAGGAGCCAATATGGGCATCTAGGTTCCGCTATTGGTTATTGACCAGAGAGTTGTCTCGGTCATGTCTACATAGTTCTCGAACCCGTAGGGTCCGCACGCTTAATGTTCGTTGACGATATAGTATTATGTGAGTTATGTATGTTGGTGACCGAATGTTGTTCGGAGTCCCGGATGTGATCACAGACATGACGAGGAGCTCCGGAATGGTCCAGAGGTAAAGATTGATATATGGGATAATAGTGTTTGGTCTCCGGAAGAGTTCCGGAATTCACCGGATGGGGTTCCGGATGTTTCCCGAAATGTTTGGGTATGAGAACACTTTATTTGGGCCAAAGGGGAAAGCCCACAAGGCTTTTGGAAAGTGCAAAAGGAAGTTTTGCGGAGACCAGAGGCTAGACGCCAGGAACCCTCGCATCTAGCCCTGGAGTCCGAGTAGGACTCTTGCCTTTCGGGCAAAACCGACTTTGAGGAGGCTTTTACTCCAAGTTTCGACCCCAGGGCTCAACATATAAATAGAGGGGCAGGGCTAGCACCCAAGACACATCAAGAAACACCAAGCCATGTGCCGGCAACCCCGTCCCCTCTAGTTTATCCTCCATCATAGTTTCCATTGTGCTTGGCGAAGCCCTGCGGAGATTGTTCTTCACCAACACCGTCACCACGCCATCGTGCTCCCGGAACTCATCTACTACTTCGCCCATCTTGCTGGATCAAGAAGGCAAGGACGTCATCGAGCTGAACTTGTGCTGAGCGCGGAGGTGTCGTACATTCGGTACTTGATCGGGACGGATCGTGAAGGTGTACGACTATGATAACCCACAAGTATAGGGGATCGCAACAGTTTTCAAGGGTAGAGTATTCAACCCAAATTTATTGACTCGACACAAGGGGAGCCAAAGAATATTCTCAAGTATTAGCAGTTGAGTTGTCAATTCAATCACACCTGGATAACTTAGTATCTGCAGCAAAGTATTTAGTAGCAAAGTAGTATGGGGGGGGGGGGGGGGGGGGGGGGGGGGGGGGGGGGGGGGGGGGGGGGGGGGGGGGGGGGGGGGGGGGGGGGGGGGGGGGGGGGGGGGGGGGGGGGGGGGGGGGGGGGGGGGGGGGGGGGGGGGGGGGGGGGGGGGGGGGGGGGGGGGGGGGGGGGGGGGGGGGGGGGGGGGGGGGGGGGGGGGGGGGGGGGGGGGGGGGGGGGGGGGGGGGGGGGGGGGGGGGGGGGGGGGGGGGGGGGGGGGGGGGGGGGGGGGGGGGGGGGGGGGGGGGGGGGGGGGGGGGGGGGGGGGGGGGGGGGGGGGGGGGGGGGGGGGGGGGGGGGGGGGGGGGGGGGGGGGGGGGGGGGGGGGGGGGGGGGGGGGGGGGGGGGGGGGGGGGGGGGGGGGGGGGGGGGGGGGGGGGGGGGGGGGGGGGGGGGGGGGGGGGGGGGGGGGGGGGGGGGGGGGGGGGGGGGGGGGGGGGGGGGGGGGGGGGGGGGGGGGGGGGGGGGGGGGGGGGGGGGGGGGGGGGGGGGGGGGGGGGGGGGGGGGGGGGGGGGGGGGGGGGGGGGGGGGGGGGGGGGGGGGGGGGGGGGGGGGGGGGGGGGGGGGGGGGGGGGGGGGGGGGGGGGGGGGGGGGGGGGGGGGGGGGGGGGGGGGGGGGGGGGGGGGGGGGGGGGGGGGGGGGGGGGGGGGGGGGGGGGGGGGGGGGGGGGGGGGGGGGGGGGGGGGGGGGGGGGGGGGGGGGGGGGGGGGGGGGAGGATGGTTGATGATGACGACGGCGATGGATTCCCCTCTCCGGAGCCCCGATCGGACTCCAGATCAGCCCTCCCGAGAGAGTTTCGGGCTTGGCGGCGGCTCCGTATCGTAAAACATGATGAATCCTTCTCTCTGATTTTTTTTCTCCCGAACGTGAATATATGGAGTTGGAGTTGAGGTCGGTGGAGCTCCAGGGGGCCCACGAGGCAGGGGCGCGCCCAGGGGGGCAGGCGTGCCCCCCACCCTCGTGGCAAGGGTGTGGGCCCCCTGGCCTTGATTCTTTTGCCAATATTTTTTAATATTTCCAAAAATAATCTCCGTGGAGTTTCAGGTCATTCCGAGAACATTTGTTTCTGCACATAAATAACACCATGGCAATTCTGCTGAAAACAGCGTCAGTCCGGGTTAGTTCCATTCAAATCATGCAAGTTAGAGTCCAAAACAAGGGCAAAAGTGTTTGGAAAAGTAGATACGACGGAGACGTATCAACTCCCCCAAGCTTAAACCTTTGCTTGTCCTCAAGCAATTCAGTTGATAAACTGAAAGTGATAAAGAAAAACTTTTACAAACTCTGTTTGCTCTTGTTGTTGTAAACATGTAAAGCCAGCATTCAAGTTTTCAGCAAAGATTATGAACTAACCATATTCACAATAACACTTAGGTCTCATATTTACTCATATCAATGGCATAATCAGCTAGCGAGCAATAATAATAAATCTCGGATGACAACACTTTCTCAAAACAATCATGATATGATATAACAAGATGGTATCTCGCTAGCCCTTTCTGAGACCGCAAAACATAAATGCAGAGCACCTTTAAAGATCAAGGACTGACTAGACATTGTAATTCATGGTAAAAGAGATCCAGTCATAGTCATACCCAATATAAATTAATAGTAATGGCTGCAAATGACAGCGGTGCTCTCCAGCTGGTGCTTTTTAATAAGAGGGTGATGACTCAACATAAAAGTAAATAGATAGGCCCTTCGCAGAGGGAAGCAGGGATTTGTAGAGGTGCCAGAGCTCGGTTTTAAAGCATAGATAAATAATATTTTGAGCGGTATACTTTCATTGTCAACATAACAACCAAGA